>PPKU02000080.1:0-59113 GCA_003706265.2 Nakazawaea holstii | reverse complement strand
TTCTTAACTTTTGCTGCCGATAAAAGATAAGATAAAGCTGAGCATTATACATCAATTGTTACCAAAAATTCAAAAAAAAACATGCTCTATGAGCATCGAAAGTGAAGTGACTTGAAACCATCCCGAGAGATTAATTTTACAGCTCTACTAAAGTAAAAATCACTTTCGAATGGTTAATGATTTTTTGCAGAAATTTTGCCAGAATTCCACTTTGCAAGTTTCACATATAAAAAAAAATATATGACCGAAATAGACATCTTGGTAGTTTAGAAAGGTCGAGTTTTTTTGAACCTGGTTATAAATTTCAAGTTATGCAGGGCATCAAGAAGCCTCCATTACTTAATCAAGTATTACATCCAATAGTAGGTTGTTTCTCACATACGTATGCTTGAAATTATTGGAGTTGAAAATATAAGATGAAGGAAGTTTTGATGGTGCATTGCAATGCGCATAGATGAATTTCTCTATCGGATGATTACGAGGGAACTTCGTATTCATCTCTTGTATTTATTCATACGTCTCTGCAAATAGAGTTGTCTTCGCTAAGATCTCAGTTGCACAAAACAAAAGCTTTAAAGATCTGATCTGCCCAAACAGAAGGTAGTGGCATTTCCATGCCTTCGCTGTTGAGACACGACATTCACTAGAAGAAGCCTCCTAATATTATATAGCCAGACAATGAAAACCACGGATCGGCACTTGGAAGGAAATTCCCACTCTTTGGTCCCCACAATTATTTTGCCTACTTTTCAAGACCAATTCTAACAATCGTTTAATGAATCACCACTTTCCACAAGAAGGAAGGAAAAAGAAATGCTTTCGTGCCCCTTTTTAAGTTCGAGAGAAAGCAAGATTAAGGGTGTGCATATGCATCGTTGCATATGTTCTACAGCGGGCAGGACTGAGAAACAACTACCTCATCTGAATAGCATATACCCATGCGCATCCATAACACCCCTGGTCCCGAGCATACTGCCAAACATAAGAGAGCACCCGACATTAGTGGATATCTATAGATGGATAACTATCAATCCACTAAAATTTCTGTCAACAGATTCTTCGATCAAAAATTGTTGGTTTTTTTTTTTGTACCTGCCAATTTAATGGTTGAGCTAATCGCACCAAGAGAAAAAAAAATTTAAATGGCGTCTATCGAATCGGATTTACGAGTTTTCATGTTCAGGAGCACAAAACATTTTCATAAACCACTACAGCTGGTGTCAACATTTGCACTTCTCTTAACTTCAGATGAAGCAATGTAAAGTTATAAAAACTTAATAAAATATGTATTACAATAATATACAGTGAGTGTTAGAAGTGTCAAGCGGGGTACAAAGAGATATGGCAATCAACGAGCTTCATCTCTCTCTTTGATAAATTTTCGTATCTCGGTGAACTCTTCTGGATGTCTTCTTTTACCATGACCATGTTTCACTATATGTCCATTTAAATGACTCAAAGAACCATAACCTTTTGTACAGTCAGCATAATTGCAAAAGTACAACCGTTCAACCTCATTTCTTTTTCTTCTTGTTCTTTTGGGCAGTATTGTACTCTGTGGAATAGAGTTTGATCTTGCCTGATTTGGGCCACGTTGTAATTGCTGGGGCTGTAACGGCGGCGGTGGTTGATTGTTATAAGGTATCAACATTGGTGTGTTATTATTGATGTGCTGCGGGTGTGGCGGTAATTGTCCTGGATAAAGAAAAGGCCCCGAAATCCCTGGTTGAGATCTCCGCTGAGGCACTAGTGGTAAAGTTGAGTAATATTGCGCTGCCATGTTGAAATCAGTATTTTGTTGAGGTTGTTGGTGTTGAGGTTGTTGCCTTAAAAAACCTTGTCCATTGTCATTTGAGGAATTATCTTCATCTGGCAAATACTGCTTGTGATATTGTGGATACTGGGGGTAAGGCACCGGTGGTGGTTCGTTGTAGTATGCTTGAGGTAAAAGTTGATTCGAATGCAGGTATACGTTGGACTGTGTTGGAGGCTGTAAATTCGACGAAGAACTTGACCCTGATTGTGATTGGGATTGTTGTAAAATCTGAGAGGAATCTCTTTTTTCTTTCGATCTTGGTAAAGTCTCATTTGGTAAAGCTTTTTCGTAAAGCGGTTGTTGGATGTATTCATCCAGGCCTCGCTCTTCGAGAAAATTTTCCTGATTATTTGGCATAATAATGCGTGATTATTCCTGGATGGTTGAATTGGTTCTTTGAAATTATTATTTTGACAAAGCTGCTTAACATTTTTCACTAGCGTTTAAGCATTAATCTTCTTTTGATAGTTTGGAAAGAAATTATTGTAGGAAACTAGATTATTGAAAGTCAATTGAATTTATGTAAATAACAATAATCGTAAGCTGAAGATTTGAAAATTTTTTTGAGGTGAAGTATTCAATCTGCAATTGTATACCTGGTCAGTTCAATTTTCGATTCAATTCAAGTGATTAGTAGTATTTCTTTGTTACGCTATTGGTTGAAATAACAAATAATGAGGTCCAAATTTTTGGGTGATATTAAAATATCAAAAGTTCAATGTATCAAGTTAAAAGTTTATGATGTGGAATCAGCTTGAGCAATTATTTTAATAAATTTGCTTTTAATTTGGAGAACAATATAACTGGAGACTATGTTGCTTGAACTTGTAACTGTTCAGACTATGGTATGTTCTTATGTAAAGTCTTAATTGAGCTAGTAATAAATAATGAGCCCCAATAGGTGTTTGTGTGAGAAAATTGGTGGAATTCCAGTATGTATAAACAATTACACACAATATATAAATATGTATTCACTTATATATGTAGTCAATTATATATTTAAAATAAGCTGATAAGTTGTATTTATATAGGATATGTTTATCGATTAATATAAACACATATATTTATATATAAATTATGTATCACCGTGATGTATTGGGATTAACAAGAGGAAATTTTGTGCCCTTGTTTTCTCATACTCTGGAATAGACGTTGCATATACGGGAAAAGAAAACAGTGAACTCGGCTTGCCCTTTTACGCTTTTTCGGTGACTTCAATATGTTGTTCATCCTATTGATCACTTTTGCTAGAGAGAATGGGTTATGTTATAGTTACAGCAGAAGCCCAATACTTGAACTTTAAATCAGAATCACCTGCTCTACTAAAGCGCTTATTGGAAACGGTAAATGTTGCTATCTTACAATTTTTTTTTGCAAAGAAACAGCCCATTCCTGCACTTTCGTCACTATATTCTTTGGGTCATGTACAGACTTGTTCCTTCACTTGATACCCAGCCTTGGGTTCTTAGTGATCAGTCTATTTTTAACAGTCACACACATCTCTTAAACTCTTCGCTCATTCACTGTGTAACCTCTTTTCATTAAGCTTAGCTTATTCTTTTAAAGGCGTCAAGAATTGTAATCTCTCAATATAGCAAATTTAAAAGTTTCATTAGTGTGTTTTTAGACTTGTTGGTTATCAGAGTTCGTACATTGCAATTGTATAGGAACACACAAACGTTTAGCCGTCTAGCCCAATTTATTAGATTGTCAAGCCGCACAATGACTACACGATTGGGCAGCTAGATAGATATTGCTGTTGCTTCTAGCTTTCGTACTTCCTTCCCTAATTGAATGTATAATATGAAGCTCTCCTTGATCATTTTAAAGTAGCTTTTTATTGGAATTTATACGGTGACTCTCAGTTTACATCTCTCAGACGGTGTGGTTATTTATCTTGAGACAATTTTTTACCCTGAAAAAAATTATAAAAAAAAAATAAAAGAAAGGACAAAAATGCATCGGTCTTTTAGTCTTCAAACAATATTGAGTTGAAATAATTTGCAACATCAATTGAACACTTGGGATCCTTGTAGAGACATAATTATCTTTTGAAATGAAAAAATCATAATTGTAATGCGTTTTGAATGAGCAAACCGGTGGCAAAGAATTCGAATATCGTATGCAAGTCTCCAAATTTAATGCAGGCGTTTAATATTTTACTAAGGTCGCACATCTTCAAAAGTTTTAACAAAATTTGTCTATTCGCAACACCTTCTACACAAACCATCTTTCTAGAAGGTTGCGAGACTATATAGGAGTCTTTTCAAAATTAAAAATAAAAGGGAGAATATTTTTAACTAGTTGATATGAGATCTAGTATTATGACTAAACCCAAATCCTGATTGAGTTAAAATCAACCAAAAATGACATTCAACAACCAGTTGAAATAGCATTGAACTCTACAAGGATAGAGCATTTGGATTGAATCTACCGCCGTGGAACCAAGTATGAACATCTTTTTCAAATACTGTAGTTGTTGTTTTCCAAAACGCCTCAGCATACTTGTAAGTGATATATACCAGATAATTCAAGGCAAAAAATTCTATCATCAAATAAATCTGGGTACAGCATTACCTCTAATTTGTAACGATGTTGTCTTTATTGAGGGATATTGGGTAAAGTCGTGATCTTGTGCTGACATTGTGCTGACAAAGGTAACAATTAAGAAAATGCTTCAAATGTGACCTCTTTAATTATACTAGGTCACCAAAATTTGAAATACAACTCTATGGACAAAAAGTATCACGTAACAGACCTGGGCTTCAGCAGGCAACAAGTTGAAGCAAATTGGAGGTAGACTGACGGTCCGAAAAATTAGTAGACTTGAAATAATCCTAATCGCAACTTACAATTTGAAACAATAATCACTTATTAGTAAACTCTTGCGACAACAGCGTTAAGCTTTATCCTTTCAGAACTTTGAAAAGGATAATAAAGGACACAACAAGGCATCTAGCTGTTATCGTCAAAAGTTTCCGCATCTTTGTATTTGATTTGTTTGGAAAGCAAATTTGAACTGAAGTTGGTACGTTTTTAATAAAGTTGGCGGGAATATACGTTCATTCCTTTCTTTTTTTTTTTTTAATATTAATTGTTTTTTGCTTCTTTGGTATATAGTGAGAGATTAGTTACAACATGATATAAAACACTTCAAATATGTATGGTATCCTTGAATGGAAACATACAAAAGAATTTGATGGACGAAGTCTTTTCAGTTATTTCTTCTGAGAAAAGTTCTCCATTGGGGGTTTTGATTTCTAATCCAACACTAATCTGAAGACAACTTCTATTAGATTAGTCGGATTTTTTTTGATAAAACCAACTAAAGGCATCATTTGAACAATGAAAGAGCCCAAACAGCAATAGAAGATTACTATGAACTTAATCATTCATTTGTTAGAGATGATTAAGTATTTATAAAAGATTTTCTTATTGTGGGAATTGAAAAACATTAGATAGATCTGCAGTCGTCTTTACATCCATGAAGATAAGAAAGAAGCAATGTTTAACAATCCCATCAGTTTTGGATAAATCTTTTGAATTCACTGTTCAATTCAGATCGGTGCTTCTTGGAAATGTCTCTCTATTCATTTGATTTGAATAAAGATATTTCTAGAAGGCTTTATGTGAACACAGAGAAGCATCTGCCGTTGGACACAGACCATGGACAACGCTTTTACGATGCTAATTTCATGCTCCTGGTCAAATGTGCCCTCCCATGCTCCTTTTCCCCAACGTGACCTAAAGACAAATAATGTGTACTTTTTTTTTTAAATTCATATTTTTTAGTTCACACATATATCCTAAGCAATTCTCGTCAACCAAAAGCATTGGAGACTGTGCATTTTGCCCATGGTATATAATTGCTCGGAAGGCAGACAATAATATATCACCGGAATTCAAATGGTACACCATTGGTTACCGGAACGTGTTTAGACGAATTCAACAATTTCTACACTTAGGTCGAAATCTTCCTCAGAAAACTTCTAGAAACAACATTCTTGTTCCAAACAGTCTGATATTCCCCCTTGAATGATTGTTTGACCACTTGGTAGAAAATTGGAATTCAATGGTACCATCCTTGATGGTGAAGAAATTTTTTCTAGGAAAACCACTTTTGAAGATTTTGTTTTATTTGTAAACAATGTTACATTCGTAAAAGGATTCATATAATTACTCTTTAGCAACTTAAGTCTAGTATTGATGCTTGCAGATGATTAAGCCAGTACAGTGCTGGCCAATGTTGGCTCTTCTCTTCCAATAATGACGATTTGTCGAAAAGAATTACTTTTATTTTCAAAAATACCAAAAGAAAAGTCCACACCATGAATCATTATAGTGTATCAAGTTTACTTCCGTGAATCCTTTGAACAGAAGCAATAGAGACCTCTGACGATAGGTATTGTCATTGATCTCTTTATGTGACATTTTGGCTTGTCATTCTATTATTTTGAATTATTATTTTGAATTATTATTTTGAGTTTTAATTTTAAGACCACCTTTGAACTAACATCGAAAGACAAGAACAATTCACCACAAAAAAAGCATAGACTTATCACTCAATCCATCCCAGATGTCTCACCATGACACCAATAATATTTCACCCAAAGTTTTTCATCGTTGGTCGATATGAATTTACTGCAATAATATTTTTATCATTTTTCAAAAAGTCCAAATATCAATATCATCAAACTACATCATACACCAACATGAAAGTGATCCATTAGTTATCAGATGTTCACAATGATGCAGAAACAACCACTCTGGCAGTTTGAAATTTTTGAAAAGTGGTGTAAAGTGAAAAGTTATCGCCAATATTCAAGTTCTCATTATAGGAAATTTCGAACAAATGGTATAAAGCGACCTTCAGATTAGAAAATTTAACCCCTATTGAGTATCAATTAGAAGCAGGCATTACCAGATCACTTGAATGGAACCCTACTCCGTTGTAGTTGATGCTTTAGACTCCAAAATGTTCACTTGTCGTTCGAAATATTTTTCAATTGAATATTAAGGTCAAGAAAGAGGGGAATTATCAATTTAAAAATTGATGAATATTTTTCGATATATATAATCAGGAAGATTCTCTTGTCATGAGTTTCTTATTTTTGGGTTGTATTGTTGGTTTTATTAAAATGTCATGATTAAGTGGTTTAGGGGAACCCTCGGCTTAAAACGGAAAATAGGGGCTGTTTACCCTAGTTGTTTACTTTTATTTGTTATTATTAGTATTTATTTTTTTCTTATACTCTATTAAAGTTATTATTACTTCATCTGGTTTACTATTCAAATATAACTAAAGGAGCAATAAAGAATCCACAACAGGCTGATGAGTTCTTCATTGATACGGATTTCCAAATTTTCGGTAGACCCACTGTTTACTCTTGCGGTCTCTGCGAATAATGCCTACATGATATACCTAAACCAGTCGAATATGATTATCAGATCCACAAAGTCTTTGGCGACATACAAGATCATTTCCCTTGCGGATTACCCAATATCAAGTTCCACACAAGTAAAGCTATCACCAGATAATAAGATGTTAGCTGTGCTCACTCCCGAGCAAAATTCTATTAGAATGATACGCTTGAAAGATGACATGGTTTCAATGATAATACAATCAAACATTGAAGAGATTGTGCAATTTGAATGGTTGGACATTTCATTGAAGCATGGAAACGATTATGTTATGGCTGTTTACAGTAATAATGGCCTCAGTTTGAAATTATATTCTATTGCCGGATCTGCTGCTAGTTGTATTCATACAGTATATAAATATGCATCGGAGATAACTAAGCATCCATCACTCGACCAATACACGATTGCATTGAAAAGTGGCATCAAAAATCGTTTGTTTACATTTGCAATCACTGATAACAAAGTGCAACAGGTGAGCGATTTCGAGGTCAAGGATAACACCTCTGATATACTATTCAAATATTCTCCACTTAATTCCTGGATACTTGTGTGCGACGCGTTATCCGGAGGTTTAGACCTAGGAATTTATAATTTTCTTGGATTGGGGAAACTGCGATTGAAGGAGGACATTGAAGTTGGATATGCTTTTCAAACATTGAACTCCATTATTCCATCAATAGGTATTACTACAATGAATTGGGCCTTAAACAATAAAAATGAAGAATTTATAATATGTGGAGATCATCTGGAAAATATTTACATGATAAGTATGAAGGGACCTTTGAAGATACAAAAAATACTCACACATAGCTCTTCTCAAAATAATGAGTACAACGAGACAATGGTGTTTGAACAAAACTTGAAATCGTTTAGTTATAACAAAAAGACACCATCTTTATTCAGGTTGCCATCCAATGAAAAGCTTTCTTTATGTTCCAAGGGAATTGATAAGATTGAAATTAATTCGAAAAGCTGCAAATTTATTACAGTGACCAAGTCGATGCCAACTGTGCTATTCTTATGGGATTTTGATAAATCGTCACCAATTCTGATCATAAATACACAGGCAAATATAGTTTCAGCCACTCTAGGCTCAGAAAAAATCGCCAGAAGCACTAACAAATATATCAATTCAATCATAGACAGCGTTATAGTCATCAATAATGGGATCAACATAACTGTGTATTCACCGGTGATGAAAGATGTTCCATTGATATTAGACGTTAATTTTGAATCTAAAATCGTTGGCTTTAGCTTGCTTGATATCTTGACCGATAACGGAGAAGTATTGATCAAGATCATAGTTTGGTCTAAAAATGAGATCAAGGTGATAACACTGTCTTTAAGCACGACGGAACCTTTGTCGCCAACAAAATCCGTTGAAAACTCATCTGTGATATTAAATCGTCAAGGTTCATCTCCAATGGCCAAGGAGGAGACGGATACCAACGTGAGACGTCTTATAAATGGAGTGCAGCAAACTGAATGGCTTAAACGGTCCAGCTTTTTGGAAAATGGTGATACTTTTATAAGCAAAAAGAGGAAATTGGTTAGCGGGAAGGAAAATGTAGATTCAAGTTCAGTAACTAATCATTAATCTTCCAGTGAAATTGAGATCTACGAGGGCGCTTGAACTTAACTTAATGATATGAGTTGATACTACGGGTTCTTGGATAAAGCTACGATATGTAAAGGAGTACGGGGAAAAAAACTGGTATAAGTATATAATTTTTAAAATTGTCATGAAATGCATTAAACAAAATCGTGTTCAACAACGGCTATTTAAAAGACCACAGGGGGTTCTATCACGAAATACGAAACGTCGACATCAGTGATGTCCACCTTTACTGGCTATATCTCCCCTTTCAGGTCTAACGGCGGTTACATCAGTTCTAGCCTTGGTACCTCCCTTATGATTGATTCTCAACAATTCACCATCATCAAAATCCAGATATTCTCCACTGGAGATGGAAGCTTCCATCAATTGTCGTCTCTTAATTTCATCTTCAACTCTCGTCTTACTTTCGAATTTTAAAATCTCCTTCTCTGTAATGAAATTAGCACCTGCTGCTATCAATATTGTATGGTAAAATATACGCCCTCTTAATCCTAACCATCTGTACATTGGGGATCTCCATGTGAGAAGCAAGTCTGTTGGAATTGAAACAAGAGCACCATAAAGACCACCTTTGATGATTGATGTGGCTATCTATAATATTTCAGGATGTTAGAGATCTCTGGGCTGAATAGAGCAAGAAAAAAAAAATTCAATTGCTACTCACTACTGAGCTTACCCTTTCCACCTTTGACTTTGGTATTGTATCATCTTGTTCTGGGTTCAGCATGATTATAGGAATGTAATATTGTCTTAAATTCAGCTTTTCAATTGCTTCTCTTCTTCTCACTTGACTGTTTTCTTTTTCCTTTTTTGAGAGATTGTGAGATGATTTTTGTGATTTTTTTTAAACTTTTCTGATTCATTTTGGTACACACATCTCTGTGGATTAGTTGTACTCAGAAATTTATATACCTAAAGTGACCAATGCTGATTCAAATCAGTGGAAGCATTCCTCCCTTCCACAAACTGTCTTAGAAAGTGTCCTGCCACTAAGAGTCGTGAACGTAATTGTAGTTTTGACTGTATTCTTGAATTGTATTTGATACTTAATTGTTAAAACACTCTTCAACGCTATTAAAAAAAAATTTTGTTTGCCATTCGAGCATGAAAGAGTGCCATTTGCAAGTAAGTTTCAGAAGTAATGAAATGGTACTTGTGGATCAGTTGCAATCCAAAGTCGAATGGATGGCATCAAGCGAGAGAATGAAGCCCCCGTGTGGTACTATTTAGACTAAAGAGGAAATTTGTAAACAAGAGTGTTTATTTATTGATTTGACAAAAGAAGAAGTGATGAAGAGAAAAACTTATACTCTTTTAAGACTTCAAAGCCTTGTTCCATTATCACTCGAATTAATTGTACTTTGTTTATATCAAGTGTGTAGCCATTGACATTTCCCTAATCCTTGCCCAAATCTCTCAACACCAGACATCACAAACGCAAAACAATCCACACAGATGACAACAACAACAGCAGCAGCAACAACTTACATCCCATTCCAATATTCATCTTTTATAAAACCAAGAACTTTTAATAATAATTTGATTTTTGAAAACCTCCGAAACTTACCATGGGTGGTGTTGAAAGACGGTAGCACAATATTGAGTAATGTCATTCTTGACTTGCCTGAGAATGCCAAATTGGTCCATAATAATGATGAGACTTTTGTCATAAGAACAACAGATGATTCAGCAACTGATATGATGAGCAAATATCAAAAAATTGTCAGTCTCAAATTAACTGTCAGTGCTTTGAAAGAAGAGTATTTATTCAATTCAAACTTAACTCTTAAAGAAGAATTCTTGAAAAATTTAGATGCGATATGTGATTATAGTAAGATTTCAATAATCATCACAAACAACCAACAGGACATTTACGACATAGTATTGATTGGATACCCAGACAATATCAAATCAGCTGAGAATAAGACTAGAATAGTTATTGACCAATTGAATCCAGTCATTTACATAGATTCTTTCGATTTGGAAACGGTTTCGTTATTACCATTGATAGCTGGTATTGAGTTCAATAATTTCAAACAAGTTGCTAAACAAACACATTGCCATTTATACTTGCCCAACATCTTGCCAAACACATATCAAAGTGATATGGTTCCAGAAACGCAAATTTACATCACAGGTTTGAAATCTCAAGTTCTCTTGACTAAAAACTTATTGAACAAGATTAAGAGAAATATCTCTTCACCACTTATCAAGAGTGCTCCTCTCGATTTCGACAAGAAGACCATGCTCCTCTTAATGGGGAAGCAAGAACAACTTCTTTCAATTATGTACAACAATGAATGCTTTATTCAACTTCCAGGATTAGGTTCTAAAGATTCTGTTGTATTATTTCAAGCAAATAATTTGGATGCAATAGAGAAATCCATTGAAGATGTTGTTTATCTCGTAAGAGATTTATATGGGGTCGTTTGTGACTCCTCAGATATCATCCTTGATACGGATACTGACAAAATCTTTCTTGACATGTGTTCATATGGTAGTTGCTTATTGCAAGTGAAGGAAAACCAAGTGAAAATCACCGGATTTAAAGATGAAGTTAAAAGGAGTATTTCATTGTTAAGCAATTATCAACTGACAATGAGCGCCTTGCAAAAAATTCACTGTGTGAGATACAACTTGGAATTGAATAATAAAGAGAGAGATTTTATTGGAGGTAAAAAAAATGGTAAGCTTCTCAAGATCATGAACACCACAAACTCAATAATTAAAATCGTCCCATTCAGTGATTTCAGTTTTATTGTTGAATTAGCTTGTCAAACCATCCAATCTTCAATAGTAGCTTTACAAATGATTGAAGATGAGTTGCCAACTTCAATCACTTTCAATATCCCAGAAAGTTTCCATAGACAAATTATCGGTGTTGGTGGTTCCACAGTGCAAACAATCATGAGAAGATACAATGTTTTCATAAAATTTTCAAACACTTTTGTGTTCAATGAAACTGAAGACACTGAAAAACTTGAGTTCAATCAAATTGAGTCTTTTATTAGGAAAAGTAATGTCATAATCAAATGCCCTTCCAAAAATGGGTCAAATATACCCTATGCCAAACTTGAATTGGAAAAATTGGTGCAAAATTGCTCAAACTTGAACTATTTCAACACTTTTATCAAACTTTCAAGATCACATTGGAGATTGTTATCAAATAATTCAATTGGTATCAACAATGAGATCAACCCATTGAATAAGAATTCATCAAATTCAACTTTCATAACTGACTTGGAAAAGAAGACAAACACATTAATCAAATTTCCAAAAGTTGAGCCATTATCATTAGAATTGTTGGAAATTAAAGGTGTAGAGAGAAACTCTCAACAATGTGCCAAAATTTTTGAAGAATTGTTACCAAAGGATTACGAATTCAAATTAGCTTATAATCCTGTATTCGCTGAGATTGCATCTTTTGATAGAAATTCCAAAAATCTGTTGCAAAATAGGACTAATCTGATCAATGATATTGGCTTCAAGTTCTTGAACGAAATTTCAGTTCCATTTAAATTATTGTACAATATTGAAGTTCAAGTTTTTTACAATCCAAAGTTGGAAAACGATGAAGAAGACTTGTTCAACAATACTAGCGTGAATGAGAAAAGCGACTCTCATTACAAATCTGCCAGTTTGTCTTCAACATCTGGAAGAAATTTCATCAATGATATAAGAAATCACTCACCATCTTCTCCAAATTTCGAATTCTCTTCACTGCAAAGCAATGATAAAGAGGTACCTCAATTCCACTCTATTCTTTTGAGTTTCTTCGAGCAAGAGGTCGACAAGACCATGTTGAACAAGTGCCTTGAGTTGTTAACAACGTTTCTCAGAGACAACAAGATCATTATTATCGACAAGAACTTCAACGATAACAAGGGATATATAATTGATGGTTCCAGTGCTTTGAAAAATCACAACTCCATCAATGCTCTAGAATTCGACAAGGAGAATATCAATTTCCAAGAACCTTATTCCCACCTTCAACTCCCTCAAAATCCACTTCCTTCAACTCATGTAAACCAATTTTACAAGTATCTGCAGCAGCAAGAAAAACTGTCTGTGCGAAACATTGCTGGTCAGCCACCTGCAGACATGAATAGGAACTGGGGCTACTAGCTAACCCATTATCAAACACACACACTCACACATTATGTACGAACTAAATATAAATTATGAACATGTATACCCTCCAAACTTCAATAGTAGTCTCTAATCTATAAATAAACAGGGGCTGTCTGTTCCCCCCTAAAGAAAAGAAAAAAAATTTACAGAAAAGAAGAAATTTCTCACATTCTCTATTACAACACAATCACCTTTTATTTATTTATTAGTTATAAAATCATATAACTTCATCTCCATCACAAGTCTGTTTATAATCAATTAATCCATAACAGAATTATCACATTTTGGCAAGACAGAGCTGGGATATATCAATTTGATTGCTATTTCAACACTGATCAACGTTCCACATTTACACAAAAAATTAGCAATTGTTTTGAAGAGACACATTACCAATAATCAACATGTCTCTTCCCTCTCTATCATTTGGTTTTGGAAACACAACAGCTCCAATTTTCAACGAAAAAGACCAACCATCGCATTCATTCAACCGTCATTACATATATAATAATCATCCACAACAACAACAACAACAACAACAAAGGCATAAGAGAAGAATCAACGACACAGATGAAGACTCGTCATCATCAACATCATCAGCGCCAACACCGAGGTTGAAAGGAAATCATCATAGAGTCCAAAAACTCAAAAGTAAAAGTTCAATGACTCTGTCAAAGAAGCACAAGACTCAGGAAATTAAAGGGGAGCCATTACCCTTGAGAAGAATTGTTGAAACTTTAGATCATAAATCATTACAGGAGTTGGCGATCAATTTGATCGACAGAAGGCCAGATGTTACTCAGGACGTTTTTGATTTAGCTCCAAAGATAACAGTGGATCAGACGCTTAAAATTTTGAATGACAAGATGGATGGAATTATAAACAGCTTACCATATAAAGTGGAATCAACATCAGATTATTCATATTTAAGAGTTCAAAAGCAAGTTGTTGAATTTTTCAATTCATTCTCTGATTATCTATTAAATTTCTTGTCCCCGGTGGAAGAAGATATAACAGTGACTTTGAGATTTTTAAATGAATTTTTAATGAACATATTTCACAAGATTCCAGTTTTCAAAAATTTGGAATTTAGATTCTTTTATGATTTGAGTGTTGAAAAATTAAATCTTATATTTGTCAGTTATTTGTCCAAATTTTTAAAAGCTAACAAGTCAAATATATTGGTGATTATAAAAGATGACTGGCTTCAAATCATTTCTCAACTCAATGAATTGAATCATTTCAAATTCCAAAAAGTGTACGAATTTGCCAAGAAGGAGATTGACTCATTTAATGAAAAGGGTTATTATCATATCACTGATGCAGAAGATGAAGATGAAGATGGTGAATTTAGTCATAGATTAACAGGATTGAATGGGTTGATCAATTTCTCAGAGGAGAATAGTCCTTTATATGGAACTGGTTCCGCTATTGGAGACCCTTATCTTCTTTAAATTTTGCATTTTTCTATTATCTTTTACTTTTAACTTTAATGGCCGTTTTCTTTACTTTCTTATTACTGCTATATACGTCTGCTTTTGTGTCATCTGTATAATGCTTTTTCATTTTTTTTTTTTTGGCTTTCCATAATTGGGCACTATATATAATGAACATATTTTCCCTCTTTCCCCATTACTGAAAAGTGTCTCTGTAGATTTTTAATGAGAATTGAGGTGTTTGCATAAATATCTCTTTTGTGGTTATATATGGATGATTCATATCATTACTGCATTGAGCAAAAAAGTTGTAATCATGTGAGTGGAGAGAGAAAAACGAAAAAAAAAAAAAACTCCGATGATATGATTATCGATTAGAAAGAAGACATCATTGATATATCTACAAATAAGCTTTACGGTGGTTGAAGACATGTTAGCTTTCAAGACTTCAGGGTTCAATGGTTACGGAGTCAAGTATTCACCTTTTTATGACAATAAATTAGCCGTTGCCACATCTGCTAATTATGGATTGGTGGGGAATGGAAGATTATTCATATTAAACATTGATAATAATGGAGTTATAAGACAGGAACAAATTTTTGATACACAGGATGGGTTATTCGACTTATCATGGAGTGAATTGCATGAGAATCAAGTAGTGACGTCGAGTGGAGATGGAACAGTGTCTATATTCGATATAACGTTGCAAAAATTCCCAATTAAAAAATTTCTGGAACATAAACGTGAGGTTTTTTCTGTGAATTGGAATTTAGTCGACAAGAGTATATTTTGTTCATCTTCTTGGGATGGTTCGATAAAAGTGTGGACTCCCTCTAGGAACAATTCAGTCTTGACGTTGGAATCAGCAAAGGATCCCAGTGTCAATGTTGGTAATATTAGTGGTAATAATAAGAGCAATGTTCCATTGAGTCATAATCCATCAAAGCCGCTTGTGAATAATCCTGTTAGTGATTGTGTTTATCAAGCATCATTTTCACCACATGATCCAACGACGATAATATCATGTAATTCCAGCTCACATTTACAAATCTGGGATATAAGATCTCCAACCCCACTTCAAATCGATTTCATAAGTCATAACGGGTTAGAGACATTGAGTTGTGATTGGAATAAATACAGATCGACAATTGTACTGTCAGCTGGTGTTGATAAGACACTGAGAATATGGGATTTAAGATTTGTAGGGAGAGGACCACCGATCAATGAATTGATAGGACATGAGTTTGCCATAAGAGACGTCTCATGGTCTCCTCATTCCGGTGAGAAGTTGTTGACTTGTTCATATGATATGAGTGCAAGGGTATGGAGCGATAAGACAGATGAAAATGGTCGATTTATGAAAAGGTTGAGACATGGTGATAGTTTAAATAGTGTATTTAACAAGCATACAGAGTTTGTCATCGGTGGAGATTGGAGTATGTGGGGAGAACCTGGGTGGTGTGCTACCACTGGATGGGATGAGATGGTTTACGTATGGAATTCCAACTTGATGCATTGATAGTATCTTGTACTGCTCCTTCATTTGCACATGTAAAATTTACAACAAAAAAACAACAAACATTTGAAAAATCACAACTGTAACTTTATCGATAAAAAAGACAAGACACAAAACGATATCAACTTGAATTTGAAATTGGAAACAGATACACAATCATTTGAAACTGAAATTCAGGAACTAGATCGATGGATTCTTCAACCAAGTCAACAAACCAGAGAAGACCTCGTCCTGTTCAAAGGACCCATAGTGCATCATCTTTACGAAGACCATCATTGAAAAGATCCTCATCTCTGAATTCCTCCAAAAAAATTGATTTATTCAATGGAGATGAATATAACGATGATATACCATGGTTAGGAGTAGTGTTAGATAACACGTTGCCCATTGATTATTTCAAGCAGGACTTGATCTCTATTTTACAACTGATGAAAATACCAAAATGGAGTAAGATCAATGCCAATGATGAAAAAAATTTGAAGGAGATCTGTATTGATAGAATAAGTGGAGCGTTAACTAATTCCATTTACAAGATCTCTTATAAGAAATATTATCCGATCTTGTTGAGAATATATGGTACTAATGCCGATTCCATTATTGATAGAGAAAAGGAATTGGAAACATTGGCAAAATTGTCAAAGAAGAACATTGGACCAAAATTGTTGGGATTTTTCACCAATGGTCGATTTGAGCAATTTTTAAACAATTCAATCACGTTATCAGCCAAGCAGATCAGAGATCCAAAAGTGAGTAGAATTATAGCAAGAAGGATGAAAGAACTTCATCGTGGTATAACGTTAGAATCAGAGGATAAGGTTGCTGGACCAACATCATGGCTAACTATTGATAAGTGGTTGAGTATATTAACTCAAATAGCATCTAAAATGTCACAAAAAGAACAAGTTGAAACATTTTCTGTGGAATTCGATCAATTTGCCAATTTGGTAACTAGATATAAAAATTTCCTTTATCAGCGGTATAATAATGGGTTGAATTTTTTCAATGAATTAGTATTTTGTCATAACGATACACAATATGGGAATTTATTATTTTATAATCCAGAAGAAGATGATTTGTTAGATGAGATTGTATCAACCACTGATGAATTATCATTGGAAAATGTATCGTTAAATAATTTATCCAATATGAAAAAATTGCAAGATCCAACAAAATTCGATAAGAAATTGGTTGTTATTGATTTTGAATATTCTGGAAGTAATGTACCACTGTACGATATTACAAATCATTTCAGTGAATGGATGTTTGATTATAATGATCCTGAAACGTCATACATTTCAGATGGCTCAAGATATCCTTCAAAGAGGGAAAGATTAAATTTCATCAAAAGTTACTATCAATATGATCCAAAAGAGGATCATCAACAACAGCATCAACATCAAAAGCAAGAGGTGTTCGATAAGGAATCTGAAGAACAAATTAAAAAATTATATAATGATTGCATTTATTGGAGACCAACAAATTGCATCTTTTGGGCTTTATGGGCTATAGTCAAGGAAAAGGAGACATTTGATACACCAAAGGAGATCTTGGAAGTTGGACCCAATGGTGAAAAATATTTGATAAAAGAGTCGGAAGATGAAACCGATGTCATTCTTGAAGATGAGAATGGATTTGGTTCCAAAAATTCTGATGATGATTTTGATTATATCAGATATGCCGGTGAGAAAATCTCCATTTTTTTAGCAGATTTGATCCAATTAGGAGTTATTAAGAAGGATGAGATAGATTCCCTGAGAGTCAATTTGAAATATCTTGATTGTGAATTTCTCTAATCTCTCATCTGATGACAAGTGTACCTATCTATCGACGCTACGCCACCGCCCTTGTTTTCTTGCCCAAAAAAGAAACGGGGTTAAGCAGCACCGCCGGGACAGACCCGGAGAAATTAACGAAGAAGAAGAAATTGTTTAGCCAATGAATTTTCCCCTTCACATAATAGTAATAATAATAATAATTTACACGAATTGGCTGTTGTATAATTGTAATCAATCAATCCATTTGACACATTATCTATTCATTTGTATATACACATACCCTACTACCTACATCTCTCTATCCAGTTACCACCAATTGTGGAAATGGGCACCATAGTAGTGTGCAATTACAGCACTCACTCACTCGCATTGTGTACTTCTCTCTTGATGTCTTAATATGGAATTCTACTCAATAGTACCATTGCATCCCATCTAATGGTTCAGCTCATAGTGTATGTCTCTCCCTACATCTCGCTCTGTAACAACATCGGAACCGATCTTTTTCCCCAGTGCACACTGCAAAATCTGACCCTCGGCCATCTACCCTCGGTACTGCCTCTTAGTACTACAAATACCTAGGTCGGAATGCTTCGGAACTCGACACTTAGACCGGAGGTTCGGGTAACTTTGCTATTTCCAATTCATCTTTTTCTATTTTTTTTTTTTTTTAACAAGACGAAGAAGAGGAAGAAAAGTTTTTGATCAAATACAACAATCAGAAGGAAAACTACGTATATCTATATATATACAACACATAGAAGGTTACTTCAATATATATATATATATCTCAATATATCACAATGCTTTCTAGAAATATCTCCAGAAACTCAATCAGAGGTTTATCAAAACCTCTTGCAAAGACATGTTCTATATCAAGAGCCTTATCAACAAAGACCACCACCACCACATCATCATCATCATCAATAAAATCACAATCTAGACAATTTTTCAACTCTTCATCCCCAATCACATTGAAAACTACTTCAATTAACAGATTTCAATTGTCATTCCAAAGAGGTAATGCTACCGTTGTCAAAGTTCCAGAAATGGCCGAATCTATCACCGAAGGTACTTTAACTTCATGGTCAAAGCAAGTTGGTGAATACGTTGAAGCTGATGAAACTATTGCCACCATTGAAACAGATAAAATTGATGTCGAAGTCAATGCTCCAGTTGCCGGTACCATTACTGAACTCTTGGCTAATCCAGAAGATACTGTCTTGGTTGGTCAAGATTTGGTTAAGATAGAACCAGGTGCCAAGCCAGAAGGTGGTGCCGCTGCTGCTCCAAAATCTGAGGAACCAAAGAAGGAAGAGCCAAAGAAAGAAGAAGCCGCTCCAAAAGCCGAGGCTCCAAAGAAAGAAGAAGCTGCTCCAAAAGCTGAAGCTCCAAAGAAATCAACTCCACCACCAAAGAAATCCACACCAGCACCAGCTGCTGAATCAAAAGCTCCAAAAGCTGCATTCTCAAGAGCTGAAGAAAGAGTCAAGATGAACCGTATGAGATTGAGAATTGCTGAAAGATTAAAGGAATCTCAAAATACTGCTGCTTCATTAACCACATTCAATGAAGTTGATATGTCTTCATTACTTGAAATGAGAAAATTGTACAAGGATGAATTCTTGAAGAAAACTGGTACCAAATTAGGTTTCATGGGTGCCTTCACCAAAGCTGCTACTTTAGCAATGAAGGATGTTCCAGCTGCTAATGGTGCTATTGAAAATGGTGATACCATGGTTTACAGAGATTTCGTCGATGTCTCAATTGCCGTTGCTACACCAAAAGGTTTAGTCACTCCTGTCATTAGAAATGCTGAATCGTTATCAGTTATGGAAGTTGAAGCAGAAATCGCCAACATGGGTAAGAAGGCCAGAGATAATAAGATAACATTGGAAGATATGGCTGGTGGAACTTTCACCATTTCTAATGGTGGTGTTTTCGGTTCATTATACGGTACCCCAATCATTAACATGCCTCAAACTTGTGTCTTGGGTTTACACGGTGTTAAGGAAAGAGCTGTTGTTGTCAATGGTAAAGTTGAAGCAAGACCAATGATGTACTTGGCTTTAACTTATGATCATAGAATGTTGGATGGTAGAGAAGCTGTTACTTTCTTGAGGACAATTAAAGAATTGATTGAAGATCCAAGAAAGATGCTTTTGTTTTAAATTTCCAAAATCAAATCATCTTTAACAATTCATGAATTAAATTACATTCTGGAAAAAAAAGGGTAAAAAATGAAATTTAAAAAGCCATTAGACATTTCTTTGTTTCTTTAATAAATTTTTGACCTATTTCAATCAACAACAACAAATTAAATAAATTATATATATATATATATATCACAATTTTTGAACCCATTCCCATGGCATTTTTTTTTAAAATGAGAAAACGATCCAATACCCGAGTTGTATAATTGTTAATTTTGGTATCTTTATAGATTTTACAAGTTAATATTTATGGTGTCTTGTATACAAAGAATATGTATATGTGTATTTACAAGTGTTTTTTCATATACAAAATCACATTGATCTTCTTGCATGTTTAAGTTTCTCCTCCATTGGATTGACAATTTTCCTATTTTTGAAAACGATGAATAACAAAATTGTCGATGCAAATGATAAACCCCACCAAGTGACAAGATATTGTAAATGATTGTTTTTATAATCAACTTTGGGTACTTTACCTAATGGGACACCAGCGTTTATAAATTGATGTTCGTCAAATTCATCAGATTCATCAAAATCATGTTTCTTACCATTCTTGAAAACTTTTGGATTTTCGAAATCTTCACTCTTTGCCTCATTTTTATTATTATTCTTACCTTTATTCCAAAATTTCCAAGAAGATTTCTTCTCTGACGTTCCTGTTGATGATGAATTATCACCATTCATTATTGTATCATTGGCACTCACTCTTTCAGGATGATCTTTGAAATCTTGTACAATTTGAGCATATATCGGTAATGATCCAGTTTGCTTTGCCATTGCTTGAAGATCAACATATCTGAAAAATTTAGTACCTGGTTCATGATCAATATGAAACATTCCCTTCTTAGGTGCCACTCTTAACAAACATTCAATAGTAGTCTCACCCAATGGTAATGATAAATGTCTCAAAGTTCGAGACTCAGGATGAATCTTAGACTCATGGATCCAACCTCTATCAACCAAAATTTTTTGCCCATCGCTAGATCTTTGAAATGGCGTTATTAACAAGTAACCTCTTTCTCCCTCATGTAATCTTGGACCAACTAACATTTCATTATCATAGTCATATTTCCCTTTTACCAAGACTTTTCTATATTCGTAGTTCGGTACATCCTCTGGTAATATACTTTTCGGTAATGGTAATGGCTTATACGTCAATCTATCTTCACATTCGGCAACAAGAGCATTCTTCCATTTCAATCTCTCCAATTGCCAAGCACCTAAAAATAGCGTGACAATAGGAGTCAAACACAACAAGGTTAAGACCACTGATTTCCCCCTCTTCGGTTGCTTTGATTTATTGATCTGATTGTTACTCTTCATTGGTTTCCAATCGATGGTATCAGTTTTCACTGAGGCAAATCTCTTGCCGCTGCCCACTGCAAATGCTAAAGCATGAGTCTCTGGCCGTTTCATGATTCCAATTGAAGACCTCATCACCAAAGTGGACCTCATCGTGAAAGATCTCATCATCAGTGTCGTTGCAAAAGCCATACTGTCCTCTTTGAATATCAACTCTTTGTGTCTCTGTGGAAATCCAAATTTTTTTCTCGTTCTTTTAACAAGAAATTGTTTAAGCGAGTAATTACCAAGTTGGGAAGTCTACCACAAAACTGCTCAATACAAAATATATACAGATGGATAAAAAACAACAAGTACGTTGAACCAAATAGCATTCGAGCCGGGAAGTGTTCCGTTGGTCGTCATATATAGATAGGAAGATGAAAAATGGAGATCTCGAGTCCACGGATTACTCCCCTCTAGTCCACTTGAACCAATTGTTTGAATCGCCCTCAGCGCTATTGGAATTGGATGACCTATTGACGTACACAAGTGCCTATAAAAGGGAATTGGATAATTATTTGATTAAAGAGAAGGAAACGTATAACGCCTCTGTGAAAGATGCAAAGGATGAGTTGGAGTCAATTGAAAATAATTTGGATAGAACAGTGACAGAAGTGGAGACCACAAAGAAACTTGCAAATTCTACAGAGAGGACCATTAATTCGATGACATCAAATATCAAGAAATTGGATAATTGTAAGAAAAACATTACACTATCGATGACCATTTTGAAAAGGTTGCAAATGCTTATCACTTCTTACAATAATGTGGAGCATATAATTTATAATTCAAATGTGAAAAATTACTATGAAATTTTCCAGTTACTAAGTGCCGTCATGGAATTGATGAAGCATTTTCAAAGTTATAAAAGTATAGACGATATCAATAATTTGGACAAGAAAATTAACCAGTTGAAAACAAAGATAGTGGATGAGATTTTTAATGATTTCGGAAAGGAGTTAAATGGTGAATACTCGAATTTGGAATTGATGAATGCATGCAAAATCTTGGATCTTTTAGGAATATCATATCGTGATAAATTAATGAATTGGTTCATTTCAAATCAATTGAAAGAGATACAGTCTATATTCAGAAGTAATGAAGAAGCTGGATCTTTGGAAAACTTGAATAGAAGGTTTATTTTTTTCAAACGTGTTTTCAAAACGGTGGAGACGAGATATTCTTCAAAATTCCCTGAAGAGTGGGATATTTTATTCAAACTTTGTGATAGGTTCTGTGAGATTACCAGAATCGATTTGAAGGAGGTTCTTGCCAAAGAATCACAAACCATTGGAGTAAATTTACTCTTGGCCTCCTTATCGGAAACTTTGGAGTTTGAAAATTTCTTAAATATGAAATTCAAAGTTAAAAATAATGCAGCAAATCAGAAAAAGGCAGTTGTCTTTGATAACAAGATTTCAGTGGTTTTTGAACCTTATTTGGATATATGGCTTGAACATCAGGATAAAACCATCAATGAAAAATTCTTGGAATTCATGAATCCAACTAAGCTTTTGGAGAAGGATAACAATGACGAAACCAATTCCTTAAACATATTGAATTCTTCTGCTGACCTTTTTAGGGTGTATAGGTCCTTGTTGGCTCAATTGTCAAAATTGTCAAACACTGAGCCATTGCTAAAATTGTCAAATATATTTGTGAAGTATTTGAACAAATATCACGATATGGTTTTGAAACCGATCATTCCAAATTTCGATGTTGTCAAGGGTAATAATGAAAGCGAGAATGAAGATGTTTTAACTTATGCTTGTTTGGTCTTGAACACTGCTGATTATTGTTCTTTGACAGTGGCTCAATTGCAAGAGAGATTGGCATCTAGTATGACTGAAAGTTTAGTGCCAAAGATGGAACACTCATTTGAAGGTGTGAAGGATACATTTACAGGTTTGATGAATCAATGTTTAAACTTGATTTGTTTCAAGATCAATGAAGACCTCTCTTTACAATGGAGAACAATGATCAATTTGAATTGGAGAAATTTGAGCACTGTTGAAGATACATCTAACTACATTTACAACATAAATAAAATAGTGAACAAAAACAGTACAACAGTTTTTGAAAAAATCAATAGAAGCATATATCTGAAAACGTTTATGAACAAATTGGTTGAGCTTATCACTTTTTCCTTTTTCATCAATATTGTTAAATTGAAACCCATCACGGAAGTCATGGCTGAACAGTTATTATTAGACTTACGATCGTTGAAGGATAACTTGGTTGGTTTGCCTGATTTGTATAAACATCATGAAGAAGTGCTAGGATCCAAGTATTTTACCAATTTTGTGAATTTGGTTGTTGGTAATATTGAAATGGTGTTGAGAATCTTATTGATTGAAGTGAAACCTATGGAAAATTTTGCAACAAATTATTTTTACATCATTGGAGATAAAAATTTCAATAACTTTGCCAAGATTTTAAAATTGAAAGGTATATTACCCTTATCCGGGGTACATCATGGCGCTAATTTCAACAAAAATGATATTAACAAGTACTCAAAGATATTTGATCAACTGTTGAACAACTATGAAGATACTTTAATTGATGCAGACGATAACCGGGAACATACTGCCAATTCTAATAAACCATTGATTGAGAATTTCAAATTCTTGGATAATCAAAATATTGATGCGATAGATTATAATGCAGATAATAATCCACAATGGTTGGTGACGAATAATGATAATAATGCTTCTGGTCTAAAAGCTTTGAGAATCGGATCACCTGTTCCTAAAAACATTTCTGGGATTACCATTTCATCACCTTTCAACAATAATAATAACGTAAACAAGTTGATAACGGAGAGGAAAGATCAAGTTACCAAAACAATGGATAATTTTAAAATCAACGACAACTTTAAAAATTTGAACCTTGGGAAGCTTTTCAAAAGGAATGATAATTAATGCGTATAATGTCATGCATATACATATATCTATAAAATTATAAATAATAATAATCAAAAGAATAACACCCCTCATATTTCACAATTTTGACTTTCTACTTTCAGATAATAATAAATCAGTTGCTTCACTGGCCATGCCATAACCAGCTTGGTATCCATAACCGGAAGCACCATAATTATGTATCAAGACCTTACCATCTTCGATTATTTCCTTTTCGATCCTCACGCCACCATGTCTCGATGGTCTCAATCCAGCAGCGATCCTGATTATTTCTAAAGGTTGCTGCAAGATCTCCGGTAATAATTCGGTTGTCCTGTTAATAATGTCTTGTGTTTCATATTTAAAAGTATCACCTGTCCAATTCCCCTTTTGTACAAACCCTCCCAAGATAACTTGATCACCTGAATGCGGTCTTGGGATTATATAAGTGGCGTAGTCTTTGCCCCATCTGACTTTATTCTGTTTGATATGAGGAGCTCTGATGACAACTACTTGGCCTCTAGTTGGATACATACGAGTATCCTGTACTCCACCAAGTTTATGAGCTCCTATTCCTGTACAGTTGAAAACGTACTTCGTGTCAGCTGATGAGTACGCTTGTGATATGTGTGATAATGTGATTCTTTCAAATGTGACACCAGTGGATTCCAAATATCTTTGGAAATTTTCCAAAAAGACAGGACAATTGAAATCCCATGTGGTGTACGTTATACCGAACTTTGCACCTTTTGGTAATTCATGATTTGGAACAATTTTGAAATCTTCAAGGTAAGATTTCAATGAATCAACTTTTTTATCAGATGGCATAAAATCCCAAAATTCAGTCGATGGTAATTTATCCAACCCGCATTCAGGTCCACCCAATTTCTGTTGAATCTTAACCACACTGGTATAAGTGAACTTGTCAAACCTCAACGTGTTATCATCATCCGGGGAAATACAAGAGAAATTCCCACCAGCCCAGGGGGAAGTGTAATAAGTAGATTGATCACCGGGTAAATACTGAGCTTTCACTGTGATTTTAGAAGCAGTGATACCCTTTTCTATAAGAGAAAAAGTGGTGTATAAACCAACTATACCAGCACCAACAACAACATACGTATCGGACATTGTCTTTTGCTTCAATTAGGGATTCTTGAATAAAAAGGAAGGGGTTGGTTGCCAGGACAAGAATTTATATCAAAAATCACTTCGGCAAGGGTTTGATTATTTTGATTAATTTTTTTTTATCTTTTTCTAAAGATTTTAGGATGTTTGAATTTTATCCGATATAATATGACTAACGATCGTAAACGGAGAATAGGTTTTTAAATTAGAAAGGATAAGATTGATCTATTTAGTCTTTGTGATTATCAAGTCTTGAGTATCCTTCAAGTTGTTCTTCTCCTTTTTCCTAGAACCTGGATATATCTCTGGGAAATCATCGACATATTTATAAAAATCCCAAACTCGATCTTTCCAATTAGATTCAACAACATTTTCATCAGCCATCAGTTTAGCAATTCTTTCGTTTTCCAGCCAAACTCTCATGACGTTGCCTCCCATCATGTTGCTGATTTGCTCAGGTGTAGCATTGGATTTTGCCATCACCTTATAGATAAGTTCAGGATATTTGGAAACGTCTTCTAAACCTTTTGGACCTTCTGGGATCCCATCGAAATCACTACCGAAACCAACATGTTCCCATCCTGCAATTTTCACAACGTGTAAGATATGATCAACTGCATCATCAATGGTGGCAGAACCAGATTTGTCCTGTGTTATGAAAAGTGGGAAAAAGTTTATACAAATGACACCGCCATTAATTTTCAAAAGAGCTAAAACATCATCTCTTACATTTCTCTCATTTGCCGTCAATGCATACAGTGATGAATGGGAGAAAATCACAGGGGATCTTGAAACTCTAAGAGTGTCTAACATTGTCTTGTGACTAACATGAGATAAATCACACATCATTCCTAAACGGTTCATTTCTTTGACACAATCTACCCCATACTCAGTCAAACCTTTATCAGGCAAACCAGCAGCTACTGATGTGGCAGCTGTTGCAAATGGGTTGTCGCAATTATGGGTCAATGTTATATATCTGACCCCTAATTCGTAATATCTTCTCAACACACCTAATGAAGTATCAACTTGATGTAAACCTTCCACTCCCATTGTGATGGAAATGGTGTTATTATCAAGATAGTTATCCATTGCCAGTTTTGAATCATGGACAAACAGCATATGTTCCGGATGTTCATCAACCAATCTTTTGACAACATCGATTTGTTCAATGGTATCACGAACTGCATTATTGACAAAATTGAAATCTTGATACAAATAATCATCATTCTTACATTCTATAAAGCAACTGAAAAATTGGACTCCAATTTTACCCTTTTTCAATCTCAATAAATCTGTATGAGATGTCAACTCACCATTGAAATTGAATTGATTATCGTTTGTGATTTCATTGTGTAATTGCACTCTTAATAGATAAGGAAAATCATTATGTGTATCAACAATTGGGGTCTTGAGAAGTAATTTCTCAAGTTGTTGCTTGTATTCTTCATATTTGTCTCCAATTTTAACAGGTGCCATTATTCAATCACCTTTTGTCTTGAATTTGTTGTAATTGTTCAATCAATATTCAACTGATAATAATTTCTTATCGGGTAAGGGAATAAAAAAAAACTCAATCTCTCAACTTCTTTATATGATATTTACTCTGCCGAAAAAAAACAGTTTCTAAAACAAGTGGGAGTAGGCATTTAGGAAGTGTTTCTTATATATTGATTTTCAATAACACCTTACTCAAAAAGATGGCCATTTTAATACAACAAATACCTCCATTCAAGAGAACTTATCACCATCATCATGAATATATACAGAACCATATATCAAAACAACACTTTATGGAATAAGTCGTGCATCTATCTATCAACAACAACAAGAAAAAACAATATGCAGAGTTACGTAATTCATTCTGACAGTTCTTGTAAAAGGAAAGAGCTTAATTTGATTAATACTGAAGTCACTCACCGGTTCAGATATAGTGCAATTAATTGAAACGACACTTGGAGCAAATATTTCTGCCTCATTTCCAAAAAGGATTGTTAGGCGTTCAGTAATTTTGGCTTTATCATCAATTATTTCTGACTTTTGATCAGAAATCTTCAAACAGTGGTTTAGAATTTATGTAGAGTTTTATGCATTTTTGTACGCTTTCAGTAATTTTGGTCAATGTGATTACGAATTTCGTCATTGGCACATATATCTTGATATTGTATCATTAACTATGACACTGGTCGATAAAAACGGTTCTTGTACACTTGCTTTAGTTTATGGTTCGAATTGATAGAAGTGATACACATAAAGTTTGGTACATGATGGTAGACGATTTGTCTATATAACCATTTGTATGACGATATGTAATAAAATTTGTAAATCGCAAAGATAATTCATATGGTTTTACATGTCGTCTTACAGTTGGTCTTCACCGATCTCACTGATTGTCAATGATTTTACATGTCGTCTTACAAGTCGTCTTTTTTTCCACTTATCTCATCTAATTACGGATCCTCATACAAATGGTCATATACAAATGGCAGTAGATATCTTCATACAATTGATTTTTATTCTCTACCAAACTCTTTACAAATCTATTCACTTGGTCTATTTTTGGATCGAGTATCATTTTAAGGGAATTCATACAACCTTCCATGAACGGTGCTGACCTTTTGAAATCTTCCCAACTTGATAATAAGAAACAAAACTAGGCAGGAAGTCAAACAATGGAGAAAAATGAACTTTTTAACCCCAATGTTCAAGAGATTGAATCATTCGAGGATTATATGGGTCTCAATCGCATTTTAACCCGGGAAAACAAGAAGCAAAACATTTTGAGCAAGATATAAGAAATTGCCATTGAAAAACTTGAAGATATTATTATTTTTAAACAAATTCAAAAAAGATCAAGTTCTTTCATTATTCGAATCACAACCTAATTGGATATTGAATGACGATATCGTTTACTTCCAGGATTTACCAGAGGATGATGAGGATGAAGAAGTGCATCAGAATGAAAATGAAGCTATTTTGAAGAATTGCTTGTTTAATGCTAAGGAAATTAAAACTATAATTTGATATATTGCAAGAATGGTTTTTATTGTATACTTCGGAACTGTTGTAAAAATGCAATCAATTCCATCTCGTAAGTTTGGGTCTTGTGTTAGGAACAGCTTTCGAGTTGAATGGTTTTCTGTAAATTGGCAACTCGTGACTAGCTCTTCAAATCCATACAACTTAAATGCAGTCTTTGTATAATGCAAACATGACCTTAGGATCAATAAACTTGTTGCATTATTCCATATTTGTAACTTCTCACCTTCCTTCTGTGGGTCGGGTCTTTCTCTATCTTTTGCAAACTCAATGGCTTCTCCGTATCAGTCACGATATGAAGTTGATTCCAGGAAGCTTTTATCTTGTAAACCCACTTCTCGTCAATTTCATTCTTCGATCACCTCTTTAGTTTATTTATGCTGAGAGAATATAACAGTTGAGTTCAATCTACAATTAAGGTTCAACGTCATTGAGTTTTTATAATTAAAAGTAAAGAAATAAAGGGTAAAAAAAATATTGAATGAAAAAATAGCTGAGAATTATTTCTCAGCTATGAGGTTTGTGATGGTTCACACAACGACTCATAGCTATATCCAAAACACCAATAAAGCACTTTGGTTTCTTCTTCATGTTCTGCCACTGATGATGAAAAACGGCAATTCGCAAAATCAATCAATTTAAAACTACCACCTGTTTCAAAGATCATATTGCGAAAATCAACATCTCCATGTATAATTCCAGCTTGATACATCCGATCAAAGATCGGCTTTATGTCTTTATCTATAGTTTCCTTCGCAATATCTGATCTGGAAATGGCTGATTTAACAAGCTCTTCAAACACTACAAAAGGACCATTTACTTTGGGGTTGTAGGATCCATCTCTTGGAGTGCTATCAAATAATTGTCCATATGATATAACTCGAGGCATGATGTTGAGATCCTTGAGTTTTTCATATGCTTCTAGTTCCCTAACTGCCATATCGACTGATCGCTGGAATAGATCACCGCTATCACCAATATAAGAAAGATCATAAACTTTTAAAACCATACGTGGCAGAATAGGGGCGAAGACATTTTGCACACCATTTAGGAAGCCTTCAGCGATCACAAAAACTTGTGATTGTAGGTTACAGCCCACTTGTAAGTCACTAAGAATGTAATTTTCTAGTACTAATTTATACTGTTCTGCCAAAATGCGGTTTTTCAATGTAAAACTGGTGTCGCTGTGTTGCAGGCCGTGGTTAAAATTATCATGACTTGAAGTTGTCCCTTCTGACGAGGCTGATGTTTGTGCCCTTGTGAATATTTGGCTGGTAATTGATTGAAAGGTTGTATTTGCTGATGTAGCAGTGGATCTCGAGTCTCTTGAGCTGGTCGAATCCACTGGTCCACCACCTGGTCCACCACCTGGTCTTGTTTCGAGTCTCCGTTTTCTCCCGTCTGGGTCGAAATGAGCTCTGAGACCCTCTCTAAATAAAATATCTTCTTCAAGTCTTTCTTCGGTCAACCAATGGAAGCCCAGGTTCAATATCCTAGCTTTTTCTGTTTCACAAGTTTTTATCTTATAATGCTTCAGAGCTACAACACTTTCTAATATGTGGCCTTCACTTTTTGTCGATATAATACTGAAAGGACTGTTAAACTCAACAAAAATGATTGTTTCATAGTCTGTGAATACACACCTCCTAGCAAAAGAGTATATCGCCTCAGTGCTAAGTTTTTTAAAGGTGTTTTGGAACAGCTTCAAAGGTAATATTGCAGCATCCTTCGATTCTAAGCAGCCAAACTGATCAACAGTATAATGCAGTGCTGTAACTGGTATCCCATTCCATTTCATTGGCTCCCCCATTATAAGGTCGTAAACTGCCGGAATGCTAGCATCGGGCCTTTTCACTTCTCCAATGCTTGTCACACTGATGGCCCCAAGGGTATTTTGGGGGTTTCCTATTCTTGTTTGATATCCTAAGAGAAAGTCCGGGATTCCATTTACCCCTATGAACTTCAAACTTTGTTGATGTTGATAAATTGGCTCAATTTTTGGACGTTGCTCTGGTACGGTCGATTTAATTCCAGCACCTTTATTTCTTAAGTTGGCTTTTAAATTTTGGTATATTCGGTTATTCAAATGGTTTGATATATTATGGAGATTGAGCGCCATAGCAGGATATTCAACCAGAACTTTGTATGCCGACTCCACATCGGTCTCGCTCCTTGCAATCGGGCCAAGCGACTGGCAGCTCACAGGCTTGTAACCTTTGGTGTAAAAGCTTGACTCAAATAGTGATTCGTCTCTGTTCCATTCGGTTATCATTGGGTTAACAAATCTTTCCATAAATTCATCCTGAGTGAATTGATCCTCCCTTTTGAAGGAGGCCCTAAATTTCTCAGTTTCATCAAATGGGTTCTGATTCAATTGGAAAGTCTCACCTCTAATTTGGTAATTCAAAACAGCATCCAACCTTATTGTATCTGTTCCTGTACCTGGAGGAGCGCCCGAGAAGTCATATTGTAGTATCGGTGGCTTACTATGAAGAATTATTTTTTGCTGGACTGAAAAAGGTTCTTTTGAGAAATAAATAAATGATCTATCATCAAAGGTCTGGGTATCTGATTCGAGATGGATATATCTTAATTGTCTGACATTCTTCTCTCAAATGAGCTTTCAAATGATTTAAGCTTGTTGCTACTAAGTTCTTAAGCAGGTGAGTTTATTCTGCTTCTAGGTAAAAGTATTTCTTCGAATATCAGTGTCAATAATTTTTTTTTTACCCCAAAATATTTCAGTGTCTCCCGTTTATCAAGTTTTGAAATAGGATTCCCAAAATATCTATAATAGTGTTCCGTGATTCGGTAATTACATTAAACTCTCATGAATAGTATAGAATTATATTGTTGCTTACTTCATTCTTTCAACCTTACTGGAATTAAACATGGCATTAATCACACAACATTGAAAGAGACGCAATTCAAGTAGTTTGACTTTTATCCCACAACAATTTGTGTAATTGTCTATCTACGAAGTAATATAGTTCAATTAAGGTTAGTTGTTATCAACCCCTTTATGACCATCGAAGTATTGATCAAATCCTTTGTTAAATTTCTCTTGTCAGATTATATGGTTCACAAGTACCTATCTAGATACCGTAATTAGCAATGCTAGCTTCAATGTCAATGTCACTGACAGTGATAGGATGTCTATTGCTTATCACAACCTACTCAGCGTTTTCTTAAAATACAGAATCATACAATACTTTGTAGCTTTGCTAAGAATCAATCACATGCTAATTTGGGAATGAAACAGCACCAACCAAAAAAATATGAAACCCTTGAGGAAGGGAAGGGTAAGACGACATGTAAAACCATTTGAATTATCTCTGCGATTTACAAATTTTATTACATATCGTCATACAAATGGTTATATAGACAAATCGTCTACCATCATGTACCAAACTTTATGTGTACCACTTCTATAAATTCGAACCATAAACTAAAACAAGTGCACAAGAACCATTTTTATCGACCAGTGTCATAGTTAATGATAAAATATCAAACTATATGTGCCAATGACGAAATTTGTAATCACATCGACCAAAATTACTGAAAGCATACAAAATTGCATATTACTCTTCACAAATTCTAAACCACTGTTTGAAGATTTCTGATCAAAAGTCAGAAATAATTGATGATAAAGCCAAAATTACTAAACGCCTAACAATCCTTTTTGGAAATGAGGCAGAAATATTTGCTCCAACTGTCGTTCCAATTATTTGCACTATATCTGAACCGGTGAGTGACTGCAGTATTAATCAAATTAAGCTCTTTCCTTTTACAAGAACTGTCAGAATGAATTACGTAACTCTGCATATTGTTTTTTCTTGTTGTTGTTGATAGATAGATGCACGACTTAAGCCTCAAATCGTCTTTTGGGAATGTCCTCTACGTTGTGTACTGTGCCCCTTGCGTGTAATAATATTTCCCATGGTGTAGATCGTTTCAAACTTTTTTACATCGAAGATCATAATAAACAAGAGTAAACAAACAACATTGCTTTTAAAGCTGTTCCCTGTAAAACTACAACAACAAAATTTCAAATACAACATCTCATTAAATTCTCAATTATATATCCTTTTTTTCTTTTTGCTCAATAAGTTTCTGTAATTATATCTCAAAATCATATATATTTCTCTACTTCTTGCAAACCTGTTGTAAAAGTTTTTTTTGTTTAAATTTTTTCTTCGACAAATTGATAAATCGTGAATCATTACCCTGTTTATGCAAATTTATCAATCATCTATCATTAATATATGGGTTTGCTGAGAACTCATGATTCCTTCTCTCTATTAGTTGAAAAGAAAATAGCAGCATATATTCACCCAAATATCATTATTATTATTTATTATTATTATTAATATTATTCTTTTTTGTTTTTATTAATAAATTTATTATGAATTTGACATTAAGCCCCTTATTACAAGGTGGTCAATAGCACACTTAAACCAACCATCGTACCAACCAATAGACTCAACTTCTTATTTGTCTGTCTTGGACTACTTATACTGTGCCCTGAACTGGAAGATGTTGCTGAACTCGCGCTTTTTTTTCCAGATGATGAAACTGATGAAGATGATGAATCACCAGATAATATGAGTTGTGATAATGATGATAAATGGTTCGTGTTTGACAGTGAACTACTCAGACCTGGCATGGCCGAGTCTGTTGTTACACTGGCTCCATATTGTTGTTGGTTTGCACTGTCATCTGAACTATAATCGAAATAAAATGAAACAGGCGTTGCAGTGGCTTTTGATGATGGTGATGAAGATTTGTAAACAGTTCCCTTTTGAAGACCCGTTAAAAACCCTTGTGTAGCTGTGGTTGAATCTGTAAATGAGCTATCTACTACTATTGACATCTTTAGTTTGAACTGTGTATATAAGTATTTGTGAATAAAGAGAGAAAGAATCAATTAAGTTGAGAATTCAATCTCACTATATATATAAAACTGTCGATTCAAGATTTCTGTTAAAAACTTTTTTCTGCCTTCTCTCCTCCTTAATTGTACAGGTGGACCTTATTCTGACAACATCTGTTATGCAAAATTGCTCTTGATCAGAATCCTGACATGAAGTGAAAGAGAAAAAGTGCGCTTGAATTTGTGTTTGTAAAAATTTTGATTTGCGATTTCTGTCTCTGGTTCTGAAACGGCATTCGGAGGAATCTCCTAATTAGGCATTTTGGAAAGGTACCACGTTGCCCCTTGGAATCTTGGGGGCAGATCCCGAGAATCCAAACGGAAATCCCATTTGCTTTGAGTCTATACAAGTAAATAAATAACTAATACAAATATGAGACATTGTAATTGAAGGGATAGGCCTTATTGTCTCATTTGTTTCAAGTTCTTGCATTCATTCTTGTACTACTACTACTACTACTATTGGGATGTTCAGATACAGTAAATTGGAGTTATAACAGTTTATTACATCATTAACAAATCTGACTTCTTCCACGTCAAGTCAATCTCAATCAAATGCAAAATATTACGCGCTGACTGACACCAATTAATTAATTTTGTTGCTATTGTTTAATTTTGTGGTTATTAAGTGTGAGTCCTAATTATCCTCTAAGCCGGGACATTCCTTCTGTCCATTCCTACTTTCATTAAAGGTACAAGAGATTGAGAGCCGAGGAGCTTATTTGTCAATCAAAATAAGTTTAATGCATTCCAATACTTCTATTATATTTTAATTGTTAGATGACATAACCATTCCTCGATTCCGATGGGATGGTCACTTATTGTAATTTAAAAGTTTGACAAAAAATTTATTTCTAAAACTTGTCAACAGAACATCACATGTCTTGTATTTACAGTGTTGTTGATAATACCATTGGCTTCATTGTTAGTGGTAACAATATGAACTGCTAGTAGTAACGACAAAAAAAGCTCACACCGTCTAAGGAGAAAAAAACTTTCGCTGCAAAAGAGAAAAAAAATTACAAAAACAAAAATTTGAAATAATGTATGTAAATTTACCCCATTGACTTTGTATCAAGCTGTGAATTGTCAATAGATATCCAAATAATGAGTTCATCACAACAACAGACCAAGCATTTCCCCTTGATCTCCCGATCCAAAAATGCTGCTATGAAACAACCAAAAGAGATCACCTCTTATAGTAGAACAATAGACGGAACATACGAAGTTGATGACTCTAGTTTATCTTATTACTATTTACCAGATGCTGATGTTGGTCAAGGTACGATTGATCTCGCAAGCGGTATCAAGGACTTTAAAGCATTTGATGAAAAACGGGATGGAGACTTTGATGGTTTTTTAAAATGTATTGAACTGTATGAACGTGCCACAAAGAAAAAAATTGAAGTTGATATAATAACATGGAGAGGTATAATGACAAAATTATTGACTTTACCATATCAAGATTCATATAACAATCAAGATCAACTTAATTTGACAATAATCAAATTCGATGGTCAGATATTTATCCAAAACGATAAGGAGGCTGATTTGCAAAAGAAAAAACTTGAAGAATTAACCGGTACGGCTTATGAAAAGAGAGCAACGTTCAGCGGTTACAAATTTGAAACGATGGCCACGTTGAACAAACCATGGACAAATTCTACAAGGAAGGAAATTGAACGTCGTGATAAATTAGTGGTGAATAACATTGAACAATATTCTTCCGTGGTGAAAAGTGGGATAGGAAAGGTGAAATATTTGATTGGAGGGGAAGTTGATTGTTGTTGGGATTACAAACCAAACAGTGATGAGATCAAAGAAGGTGATGACCCATTGAGTCATTACGTTGAATTGAAAACTTCTAAAGTCATCTCCACATCTAGTCAAGCTTTCAATTTCGAGAAAAAATTGTACAAGACATGGGCACAATGTTTTTTACTTGGTATTAGGAAAGTCATTTACGGTTTCAGAGATGAAAATTTTATATTGAGATGTGTTGAAGAATTCAAGACCGATGAAATCCCATTGTTGATCAAAAATAATCCATTAAATAAACAACAAGGATCATCTCAAGTTAAGAAGAAAAATAAATTTATGGATTCTATAAAATTCTTCAGTTCGGTACTTGACTTCATCGTTGATAATATTAAGGAAGATAACACAGTATGGAGATTAACTTATAATCCAAGATTGAATAAAGATTACTTGAATTTATCACAAGTGAGTGATCCAGAGTTAGTTCAACTAGAATTGACAGGTGAAAAGTCAATCTTGACAAAGGAGTTTCAAAATTGGAGACTCAATGAATTACCAAATATACAACAATAAATAAAACTAGCTTATCTTTATTCCCATTTTTTCCGATTTGTATTATTGTAATCGAAAAACCTAGCAGAGGGACTCTGAAAACTTAAATCCTTCCGCACCACGCTACTAGTATATGGACTCTTATACTGGCTGTATGAACTCTCTTGCATTATTTGCTGTTGTTGTTGCTGCTGTTGTACTGATAATTGTTGTACTTTGTTGTTCATCACTTCGTAATTATACCTATACCTATCGAAAACCAAATTCGTCACCACTAAAGAACCCACCATGAGCAACATCAAGACAAAAATGGTTTTCCAACTTAACATCTTGACAAAGCTATTCAATATCTCTGCTAGAATTTCAAAACTTATCTTCACTTGTCCCACGGATGTTGGATCTTGATTCATGCAATGTTCCCAAACCGAACAAGCTTTATCAGCAGCGGGTACACGTATTGATGGATGACAATTATTTCTATCATACTCCTTCGAACAAATTGAGATTTCTTTGAGTAATTTGAAAGTCATTTCATCTGTTCTCTTCTTGATATCATTTCGTATCGTGGAGACAAAAGTCCAAATGAATAAAATTATAAAGCCTATGATTACAGCATTGAGCACAAGTTGTAAATACAATGATAGCGTATACGGTATCGATGGATCGCTGATAAATTTGTATATATGAGACCAAAAATTTGACTCCTGCTTGGGTGGTGATTGTTGTGGTAAGGGCACTGTTGTCGTTGCTGCTGCTGCTGTTGGTCCTGAATGATGATCAACTTCTTTCTTATATTTGAAAAATTTCTTATTAAATTCATCATTGGGTAAGAATTCTTCATCATAGGGCAATGATGAATTGAACTTGGATTTCTTCGACTGTTTGGAATCAAACAGCAGCTCTGCATATTTTGTTGGATTTGTCCTCCAATCGATCAACTCCTCTCTAGCTGGTTTCTCTTTCGAATTGGATCCCAGCGTTGGTTGAGATTGAGTGATGTCGACATCAGCCTCTTCCGTTTCATCTGTTGAGACTTCTTGGTGGTCATTCAACTTCACTTGTCTGAATATCTTACCATTATTCGACTTGGCTAAAAAACGGTCATATTGAGTTCGTAACAAGGGAGTCTTTGGGTCATTTTGAATATCCTGGTACAGTATTGGCGTAAGTGACACATCTGATATCGTGGAATCCATGATCTTCACTTTATTGTTGGTCAACGGCGTTGACGATACCATCGACATGGTTGTTGAGTTTGTGGTTTGTTGTATATTTACTTTTGTGTTTTAATTTACAATTTTCTCAGTTGTTTTGATTTGATTTTAATTTTTAATTTTTTTTTTTTTTTGGTTTTGTAAACAAAACAAATTAAAGCGATGAGCTCATCTTCTTCTTTATACAACTACATGGAAATGGTCTCTTCCTTTGGCAATTCCATCTGAAACGATCTTCAGGATCTTTGCCGGATCACTTGTTATACCCGTTATATTCTCATGACCAGTTTCTGTGACAATAATATCATCTTCGATTCTGACACCACCGACATAGAAATACTTCTTCATAACATCTTCATTAACGATTTTTTTCTTTTCAGGATCTTTGAAACCTTGTTCGATCAACAATGGAGTGAAATAACATCCCGGTTCATTGGTAACTACCATACCTGCTTGTAATTTTCTTCTAATTCTTAAATATCTTAACATTTCATCAGGATCGTCGTAATTTGGGTTTCCTCCAACATCATGAGTATCCATTCCTAATAAATGGCCCAAACCATGAGGAAAGAAAATTGTGGATACTCTGCTTTGGAAAATTTCCTCTTCAGAGAATTCTGATTTGAATATACCAAGTTTCAAAAAATGTTTGATCAATACTTTATGCAGTAAGAAATGCAACTCTTCCCATCTGGAACCTGGTTTAATCAATTCCATTGCTTGACTTTGCATATCCAAGACAGTTTCATAGATTTCCAAATGTTCTTTTGTCCAGTTACCAGTAGTGGGGAAACATCTTGTCACATCAGAGGCGTAATTTGACCATTCAGCACCAGCGTCAATCAATATGGAACTTCTTTCATCGATGCTCTCATCATTTTTCACATAGTGTAATACACCACAGTTTGGTCCTGAACAACAAATTGGATCATAACTCTGGTTTTTAGAACCTTGTCTTATAGCATGGTATGTGAATTCGGCATGAATATGACCCTCATTTTTCTCAATTGGTAAAGCTGACATAACAGCCAAATGGGAATTGTCAGAGATCTTTGCAGCGTGGCGCATCAATGATAATTCGTACTCATCTTTGATTAACCTGGATTCGTCTAATGACCAAATAAAATCTTTATCATCGGCGATCAAATATTGGGAATATTTTCTTGAGAAATCATTGATACACGTACTGTAAACATCATTTTGAAGGCTTTTCAATTTATCTTCAATTTTAGAAGAGTACAAAATTTCATCAACGTCATATATTTTGTAAGATTCTTCAATCGACATTGGTAACCCACTCCAAACGGCTGCTTCATAATCTACATCAGGAATAAATAATGTCAATTTTTTGGATTGCACTTCATACAACACATGCGATCCAGGAACATTACAACCTGTCAAGTAGTAGAAGTATCTGTTTTGTCTGAATGGGTAAGCCTGATCACAATAAGGAATCGGATGAGAATCTTCACCACTGATGAAGAATGATGAAGAATCCTTGCCAGGTTTCTTACTCAGAAAATGAGCAGCTACTTTCAAAGCATGTGCCTTAGCAGGATATTTCTTGCCTTTCAATTCAGAAGGGCCTTCAGTGTATGCTGATGTTGACATTGTTCCAGATTGACAAACAAGTATATTGATAATTGATAATCTTTTTGGAGCCATACGAAAAAATTAAAACAACAAAAAACCAAAAAAAATAAAAAAAGTTGTTAATTAAGAAAATTACAGAGATAAGAACCAAACACACAAGAAAAAACAGGATGTGCAGCATGATGATACCACAACACACACAACTCGAGTATGATCCCTCGATAGACATGAATAATCCAGATCAATACAAACCGAAATCATACAAGGTCAGCTACGTTGCAATAGTAGATTGTCAGGAGCCGATTAGAGACAAGCCATCAGCTAATTCAAACTCTTTTGGAAATGAGAAAACAGACTTACCACTCCCTGTCACTATGAAAGTAAGAAGCAACCGAATCTCTCCAGCATCAAGGAAATTACTTGTGTTGTCGTTGATACTGGCTTATTGGTGTTATGCTATGTTCAAGTGGGGACACAAATAGCGAGATAAGGTTTTTAATTTTTTTATCGTTTAAACGTCTTTTTTAGTCCATTTGACATGCACAGTTATTGTATTAAATCACACATGGTAATTTTTACTTCAGTCAGGAATAAGTCTGTTTTTAAATAGTTCCCCTTGATTTGACAATGAGTCACAAACTCATCGCCACCCCATTCTCAATCATTCCGTTGAAATTTCGTCATATAGAATCATTAATATAAATTCAAATTAATAATTTACTTCAACTTTTATGCCCCTGTACTTCGACCACAATTATTTAGTTCTATGTGTTTTGGTGTTCTCGCAGTATAAAAAGTGACAAATTGAACTTTTGTGCCATGCTTTTCTAAACTTATTTGTCTCTTGTCAGCGAGAGCTTATTGTTACTTAAATAATCCTTCGGACTGAGGCTTTTTTAGAGCCTGCCTGTTTTGCTCATTTATCCTGACATATCGTACTCTTTTCACATACGCTAGTATAGGATACAATAACTCGATTATCACTTGACGAACAATATTCAATATCAACCGTTTGCATTATAAACTAGAATATGTTCGTAGAAAACGACCGCAATGTACAAAAAGCGTTTTTTAGCCATTTTATGGGATTTGCTTACATTTAAGTCACCAATAAAGTTGAAAATGGGACTATTGCAGAATCCAGAAAAGAAAATAGACGCCTTATCTAGAGTTGTGTCACTCCAATGAGAATAGAGACACAGCTTAAGTTCACATCAGGGAGGTTTAGCATCTGAGTTTACTTTTTACCCCGAATTTGTTTATAACTAGATAGTAACAATAAACTCTTCGCTTGTAAAAAAAAAGTTATATAAACACAATGATGCAATTTTATACAAACGAAGAACTAAATGACCAACAGAAAGCTAAGTCTGGTTTGTGTGTTTTGATTGTTATGAGCACTTCAGTATAAAAAGTTACTCAAATTCATCAATTTTATAATTTTATACAATTTTCGAGAATTACATGCTTGTACTCTCCTCAAAGTTCACCTTTTCAAATAGTTTCTGCAAACGATGACTCTGGTCATACTACTCTACCAATGTTTGTGTTACTATTATGTGAGTTGGGATACTTCGTTGTAAGGTAACAATGAGGGTACTTCCAATAACTGTGTGTAAACTCAACAACAGAGATATCTCTCAATTTATCAGCCCAATGTCTTCTCTTCGCAATTTTTAAATATGACTGACCAAAGACTATTCACAAGGCATTGGTTGGGAATCTTCCTCCCTTTTATGAGAAATTTACACACCATGGCAGTTCATCGATCTAATCCGCAAGGCAGCTTGTTGAGAATCGCAATAAAAAGTATCAAAGGGTAACTAAGAGGTAGCATTCATACACAATGACAAATACTCGACCTTTCGAAGATGGGGCGTCTTTGAATTTCATGAGTAGAGAATGTCGCATGCTGGTATTCGAAAAACTAAATGCAGTTTGACTTCCGAGCAAAGTATGCCCTATTTGAGGATGAATCCTTATTGGCGTGGTGTAATTTCCCTGGATACTGGTGTATTTTTGAACATGGGTGTTTTCAAAGCTGTGAAAACCCCCCGTTTCCCAAAAAGGGGTTTTTTGCAATTGTATGGGGCTATACGGTAAATAAAACTTCGTTTACAAGAAGTCCTCTCGGTAGCCAAGTTGGTTTAAGGCGCAAGACTGTAACTGTTCAACAATTAGAAATCTTGAGATCGGGCGTTCGACTCGCCCCCGAGAGACTCTTTTCTTTTTTTTTCCCCCTCCGTGCCTTTTTTGCCTAAAACGAACAAATTTTTTTTTAAGTTTTAGCTTTTTTATAACTTGCTCATGATCCCAAAGGGGATAACTACATTGTCATATAATTCAAATGTTGTTGATGAGTATTTTTGATTTGAATTGTATTACATTTGACCAGATAACTCCTCGTCTTGATATTTTTATTTGTCAAAGGTTTGATTTGAAAACTAGAATGAAAAAAAACATTCAAATATATTTAATATAAATTACAATAAAGAGATAAGATTGGTTAGATACACTGCAATAGGTTTCTTAATAGCATCTACCTTTTGACCTGCCAATGCTGTAACCGCCATCTTACTAACGAACCTACCACTCCTTTTTTGCTCCTACACGGTGGAATGTTAGTACAAAATAACAGAGGTTGTGAATATGTTTTGCGGTAACTTACTTTTAACCTTTCACAAATTTTCAATAATAGGCAACCAGGATTTTGGCATTCTATATTTTTGTTCAACTCACACCATTCATAAGATTTGATCATTGAGCTTTGTACGATGATTCCGAGACTGATAAATTCGTTCAACTTTGCCTGTAATAATTGGAAAATTACCTGTGTAGAAGGATTACCAATTGTGAAAATGGAATCACAACGGTCGATGAATGCAGGATCAATTGAGCTAGCTAGATTGGAAGTTGCAAAGATAATGATATTCTTAAGATCAGAGTTAGTCGATCAAGCTTTGATGGTTTTGAAATAAAGAGAGAAATTCATTGGGTGGGGAGGAACGTACATCATGTTTTTTCAAACGATCTATATGGGTTAATAACGTGTTCACGACACGGATACCATCTGCTGATTCATTTTGGTCAATCAATTTCGACCTTGAAGAAGCTAAAGTTTCAACTTCATCGATCAATAAGAAAATCATTATATTATTAAAAGACAGTAAATTTTCAATATCGTTGAATAAATTTGATATTTTCAAACTGCTTTCACCAAACCATCTTGAAAAAAGCCTAGAACAATTGAATTCTATCAATACACCGCCATTATTATCAAATATCTCCAAATATTCTGTTGAAATCTTGTGGGAGATTGTTTTACAAATAGTTGTCTTTCCAGTTCCTGGTGGTCCACATAACAATATCATTTTACAATTACCCAGAGATTGACAATGTAAATCCAATTTTGAAAGTTTGAAACCTAATTTCGAATGTCTGAAAATATCACTTTTCAATGAAAAATCCAAGTGAATCTCCTCCCATTTCGAATCCAATTTTGAATTAGGTAATGAAGTTATGATAGTTGAGTCAAAAGTATCCTTGGAGAATTTTTCGAAAACACAAGGGAAATGGTTTAAACCTTCATCTCTTGATAATATATCCTCGACATCAATTTCCAAATCGATCAAGGATGACACTGGGGTTTGATCAAGGTTATAATATAAAAAAATCATTAATTTACATTCTGATAGTTTGAAATGTTGTAGCTTTATCAGTTTGCAATCATCCTCTTCAATTGAAAGTTTCCCCAATTGATCAGATAGATTCAATTCATTAGTAGATAATTGTAAATGTTCAACAGATGATATGTAAATCTCCTTGACAAATTTTGAAGCAATCAGTTCTGATTTAATCAATGACAATTCCTCGTTCGTTGTGACAATGGCATCATTATCGCAATGCCCAATGATTTCAAGTTCTAATTTGAAATCGATAGTTAAAGTATGATATTTAGCCCTTAATATTTTTTCCAACAGCCTCTTTATTGATTGTCTGATATGATCAGATGCAAAGACTTGATCAACATAATTTGGCCTGATGCAAGCAGTAATAGTTAACTCCTTGTCAAATTCAAGGATTGTCATAGCTATCCTTTTTGTGTTATCAATCTGAAGTAGTGAATTCGTTACAGCTTACCGAGATGCTTGACGAGATTGGCAAATAGAGAGAGATATGGAGAGATAGAGACCAAAGAAAGGGGGTTGATGAATAACGATCCTTGGTTTCAATAGAGTATCCGTGTTTACCTTTTTGAAAACTGTATAGGAAAATGGAAAAATAAAATATAGAGAGATAAATCTAGATAGTGTGACTATATTTAGAAACAAAACTCACTGTTTAAAAAAAGCTTATGCGATAGAGTGAGTGAGTGAGTGAGTGAACTGTGGAAGTTTAAATTGATTACCTAAAGCGCAATGATCAAGAGAGGCAGTCTCGACGAGGTGGCGAAGGTTTATATCTTTCGCTTTCTTTGCTTATTGTTCGATTGTTGATGTTTTAAGTGGAAACGCAGACGCGTTTTTGTTTTTGTTTTTTTTTTCTGTTTGGTGTTTACTCCGAGACACAAGATCTAGACCTTTGATGGTATTGATATTGATACTGAGTAATGATGGTGATGGTGATCTAGAAGGGAATGAATAGATGCAGATAGATATACAGATACAAAGAAATAGCTGTTGATCGAAGTAGATGCAAGTATAGTTGTAGAATATATAGAATAGAATACAGTGGGAAAGGGTGCTCTCTGTGTCCTTGTGTAAAGTTAAAATTGATTTTCTCGAGAGATCCGCAGCAGCAGCATATGATAATAAAGCGTATCTGTATGTTTATTATTATCATTACGAGGAAGAGAAGAAGAAGAAGAAGAAGAAGAGATGAGTACTTAATATAGACAGATTATAGACGCGTGTGTGTTGCAAATATTGCAAGAGTTGGTTGGTGGGGTATGGTGTATGTTGTTTGACCGGTGTAAAACAAACGGAAGTGCTGATGATGGCATTTTCTGTTTTTGGGTGCAAAAACCAAAACAAAACACAACGAGAAAAAAAGGAAAAGGAAAAAGGCAAAAGGAAAAGAAAAATTTAATTTTGAACAAAAAGTAGAATAAATTATCCACAAATCCAAATCATTATTACGAGGAGTAGTAGCAGTTGTAGTTATATTGACTAGCTATACATATTCCCATCATCACCTTCACCATCCATTCTTTCAAGAAAGTTCTACTGTGTTTCCCATCATCAACTATAAGCATACTTATACATATCATTTTTTTTCCTCGATACCAACATCATTCATTCATTCAAATATTATACACGTTCTTCCATCGAGACAAGTTACAATAACCAAAATCCAATATATACACTTGCAACACTCTGAATCAATATAAATCATGATACAATCCATAGTGTCGATATCGCTATTCATAATATCATCACTGTCAATTGTAAAAGGGGCAGATTCCCAAGTTGGATGTTACTCTTCGATACCTTCGGGTTCAAGTGATAAAGGTTCATATATGTATCAATCATCACTGTATTGTGATCAACAATGTTCTTCATACAACTACTTTGCATTATACAATGGCGAATCATGCTATTGCTTGAATTCGAAGCCTTCCGGTTCAACCGTTGATTCATGTAATGTCAAATGTTCTGGTTATGGAGTTGAAATGTGTGGTGGTTCTTCAAGTTATTTGGTTTATTCAACAGGTAACAGTTCTGATGACGATGACGACGACGATTCTAGCTCAGGTATTGAAAGCTCAACAGATCTGTCAAGTTCAAATACATCCACTGATTCATCTTCACCATCCACAACTTCATCTTCATCAAATAATAATTCACCATCATCAAGTGCACCAGCAACAACAACAACATCTTCATCTTCATCATCATCTTCCTCATCCTCATCCTCATCCTCATCCTCATCATCATCTGTTGCCACTACAAAAGCATCTAAAACTACAAATCACCCTGTCACTTCATTGGTCACACAGGCAAATAACGGTGTAACTTCTGTTGTTACCGTGACAAGTACTCCTACAGCACAAGCCAAATCATCAAAGGGTTCATCTTCCAATAAAGGTGCAATAATTGGTGGAGTAGTTGGTGGTATTGTAGGTGGTCTGGCTGTAATAGGTCTGGCAATTTTCCTCGTTTGGTTTCTCAAGAGGAAAAACACAAGTGATGATGATTCAGTTGACACGTTTGTCGATGATGCCATTTACGATGAGGCAATCAAGAGACAACCTGCTCCAAATCCCTTTGATAGTCCAGAAGATTTCAATATGAACGTTGATCAAAGATTGAATCCAATAGAATTGGGAAATAGAAGATTAAGTGAAGGCTCTTTAGCTGATCATGCTGATTATAGCCGAAAGATTTTAAGAGTGGCTAATCCAGATGATAATGTGTGATGAACTGTGTCAAGAGATTTGAAAAATTTAATTATTTCAATCAAAGAACCTACTATTCAACTACTTAAAAAAAATTGATATCAAAACATTTTACACACAATTCTATATCTCTCTATATATATCCAAAACTTTTCTTGCTGCTTGTCTTTTCGATTTTTTCTGTTAACTTTTACTTTTACTTTTACGGGGTGTTTATTCTTATTTTTCTGTGTTTTGAACCCATTTAATGTTACAAAGAGACCCTTTTTTATCACTACCCACCATTATTTTATGGGGTTTTTTAGAAGGTATATTTTTTAGCTTATTTATTACTATCATGAACAAATTGTTATTTTTACATACTAAACCATGCTGCTATTATTATTATTGTCGTCTTTATATGAGATTTGATGATGATGTAAAATTTGTTTTGAATTGTGTCATATTCAATTCTACTCATTTCCACCAGATAAGGATGTAATCATGCGTAAAACACATTTCAAAAAAATCTGATGATCAAAAAAACAAACATAGTAAAAAAAGGAAAAAAGAAAACTTTTAGTTTTGAACCACAGAATAAAGTATAAATCAATTATATATACCCCGTATTTTATATTAATTAACTTACAAGTATAATGTCTGATTCCATACCAGAGAATGAACAATCAATTTATGACCAATTAACCGATATAAGACAACATTTGTCTAACTTGAAGAAAGATCGTAAAAATTTTATCAAATCTAAAGATGTTTCCGATATTTACAACAAGGTTTTAAAGATATTAAACCATTTAGAATCCAAGAGACAGGGAATTGAAACTGCCCCTAATAGAGTCGATTATTTGATCGATGATATATTTCAATTGTTATCATTATGTTATATGACTGTTGGATTGACCCAAACGGCCCCACTGACTTATGCATCATTATCAACTGTGCAAAGGCTTTTAGAACATTTAGAAGAGAGTGGGGTTTATACCAGTTTGGAATTGAATCCAATTAAAGAAAGGTTGGATAAGTTTGCTAGCATTATTAGAAATGAAGAAGAAGAAGATAAACTAGAAGAAGAGGAAGAAGATGAAGCAGTTGATGATGAATTGATAAAAGCAAAGAAGGATGAGTATAAACTTTTGAATAATAAATTGAACAAGTGTTATACACAATACCAAGCATTGGTTGATAACATTAGTACTATTCCTGCTGATTTACAAGAAATCTTGGGCAAATTGGTTTCATATAGGAGAAATTTATTAAATTTGATAACTAGAGAAGATTCTTCACATGAAGAAGAGTTAAAACAACTGAGACTGGATTTGAAACAGTTAGAAGCCAGCGAGGCATTCACTAAAGTGACCAAGAATTTGAAAGATGATGAAGGTGGTACCCTTTTAAATGGGTTGATTGATGATTGTCATACATTGATTTCTGATTTAGCAGTTTCTAAAAATGAATCACAAGTTGATCCATCTTTAAAAGATTTGTATAATGAATTGATCAAGGTTAAAATCACTTTAGAAAATTTGATGGTGACAAGACGTTGGACATTACGTGAAACTGATTTATACACGTATCAAAAATTTTTACAAGAAATTGATAATAAACGTCAAAATGGGAAATTTTTAAATTCATCAAATGAAGCACCAGTTAAAGGTCAAGCCATTTTACTTTACATCTTGAGAAGATGTTATGCTATCATTTACAAATTATTGGAAAGTTCAGAACCAATTTCAGAAGCATTACAACCAATTCATAACCAATTATCAACTGTACGTAGATGTCTCTTGGATGTTAAGAGAATGGGTGGAATATCTTCAATAAGAGAATTATATCCATATCAATTAAAATTGGCTTCAATTGATAATTTAAGACAAGATGGTAAATTTATGTGTGATGATCAAATTCCAGAAGGTCAAGGGGCATTAAATCTGTTATTACTGGAATGTTTTGATATTGTTCATGAATTGAAAATTAATTATTATGATAATTATGACACTGATGAAAATGATCTTGACAGTGCAAGAGGAGATATCATCGAGACGACAAAATCAAGTGTTGACAGATCCGATAGTTACGACGATGATAATAACGATGGTGACGAAAGTGATGATGAACGTGGTGGTGGTGATGATGATGATGATGTTGAAGAAGCAAGTGATTTGGATGGGAGCTTACTCATCGGAGCAGACGGCGATGATGATGAGGATGACGCTGATGCTTACGATTTACCTAGTTATGCAGCAAGTGTCAATGAAAGTGAGATACCAACTGACATTGAGAAATGATGATTATGATCTGGGATTTTTATTTTGAATTTATTGTTTCTATAGTGATTTTAATATTTGTTTTGTTTTGTCTGTTTGTCTGTTTGCTTGGTTATTTGTATGTATGTGGGTGTAAGACACCATTCGCTATTATATCTACACATGTACATATTCCAAAGGCAGGGTAATCCCGCCAGCCAGCCAGCAAGATGACTTTCTCTCCCCGTTGAGTCACAAACAAACAAAACAACCGCGCAAAGAAGAAGAAAAAGAAAAGCAAAAACTCAAAGAGAAAAGAAAAAAAATTCTTTCAGTGCATTGGCAAACAAAGTGAAAGTGAAAAATCAAAATCAAAAGTTAGTCATCGAACTTCATATATATATCTATATCGATTTCTCATATTACACCACTTTATAATACATAGAAATCATAGAAGTCAATATGTGTGGTATTTTCGCAGCTTATAGACAACCTCAGATTGAAGAGTTCAAATCAAAGGCTTTACAATATTCCAAGAGAATTAGACATAGAGGTCCAGATTGGTCAGGTAACATCATCTTAAACTCCACCATCTTGTGTCATGAAAGATTAGCCATCGTTGGTTTGGATGCCGGTGCCCAGCCTATCACCTCTTCAGATGGTAATTTGGCCTTGACTGTCAATGGTGAAATTTATAACCATATCCATTTAAGAGATGAATGTAAAGATTATAAATTCAAATCATTATCAGATTGTGAACCTATTATACCATTATATCAAAAATATGATATCGATGCTCCAAAGCATTTGGATGGAATGTTCGCTTGGGTATTGTATGACAAGGAACAAGATCGTATCGTTGCCGCTAGAGATCCAATTGGTATCACCACATTATACATGGGTAGATCCTCGTTAAAATCCGAATCGGTATATTTTGCCTCAGAGTTGAAATGTCTTGTTGATGAATGTGATGATATCATTGCATTCCCACCGGGTCACGTTTACGATTCCAAGACTGATAAATTAACTCGTTATTTCGAACCAACATGGTGGGATGAAAATAAGATTCCAACAACACCTGTTGATTTGAAACAAGTTAGAGAAACTTTAGAAATGTCAGTTAGAAAGAGATTGATGGCTGAAGTTCCATATGGTGTCTTGTTAAGTGGTGGTTTAGATTCTTCATTGATTGCATCTATCGCTGCTAGAGAAACTGCTAAAGCTGCAAAGGAAACTGCATCACAAGAAGAAGGTGTTGATGCTAGTCATACTTTAACAGGTGTTGATGATCAAGGTCATTTATCATTAAACGGTTGGTCAAAATTACATTCTTTTGCCATTGGTTTACCAAATGCTCCAGATTTAATTGCTGCTAAGAAAGTTGCCAAATTTATTGGTACCATACATCATGAACATACATTTACTTTGGAAGAAGGTTTAGATGCCTTAAGAGATGTCATTTACCATTTGGAAACTTATGATGTCACCACTATTAGAGCTTCTACACCAATGTACTTGTTATCAAGAAAGATTAAAGCTCAAGGTGTTAAGATGGTTTTATCAGGTGAAGGTTCAGATGAAATCTTTGGTGGTTACTTATATTTCGGTTCAGCTCCAAGTGCTGATGAATTCCATACTGAATGTGTCAAGAGAGTTAAAAACTTGCATTTGGCTGATTGTTTAAGAGCAAACAAATCAACAATGGCTTGGGGTTTGGAAGCCAGAGTTCCATTTTTGGATAAGGAATTCTTGGAAGTTTGTATGAACATTGATCCAAATGATAAATTGATAAAACCTGCCGAAGGTAAGATTGAAAAATACATCTTGAGAAAGGCATTCGATACATCTTCAGAACCAGATGTAAAACCATATTTACCACAAGAAATATTATGGAGACAAAAGGAACAATTTTCAGATGGTGTTGGTTATTCATGGATCGATGGTTTGAAAGATACTGCTGAATCTTTGATATCCGATGAACAATTTCAAAAACCAAAGAAGTTATGGGGTGATGATATCCCAACTACAAAAGAAGCTTATTGGTATAGATGTATGTTTGATGAATTATTCCCACAAGCTGCTGCTGCTTCTACAGTTATGAGATGGGTTCCAAAAGCCGAATGGGGTTGTAATGAGGATCCATCTGGTAGATTTGCCAAATTGCACGAATCTGCCGTTGATGCTGCAAAGAAATAGATGAATAGATTTTATATAATAAAATAAAATAAAACTGTCAATATATCAATACAAACTATATCTTAAAAGATCGCTCGGAATTTGTCATTTCAAATTTCCGTAACGCAACAAAAAAAAGATTTGAATTACTGAACAAGTTGAGAACAAATATCAATCGATAATAGTAATAATATCAATATCAAAATGGTTACTAAAATCACATGGGACGATGTCGATGCTCAGGGAAACAATTTACTCTCACCAGCTTTCAAATCAAACGGTCACGTATTCTTATCAGGCCAAGTAGGTGCTAAACCTAATGGAGAAATTCCAGCTGATTTGGAAGAGCAAACGGAATTAGCCATTCAAAGTTTTAAAAAAGTCTTAGCAGTGTCAGGTTCATCCATAGATAAAGTTTTAAAAGTTTTGTTATTCATTGGTCATCCATCTTACGGACCAATTGTTAATAAGGTTTATGCTAAACATTTCACTAATCAACCAGCTAGATCTTGTATAGTTGTCAGTTTCCCAAACCCTCAGATTAAAGTTGAGTTGGAAGGTATTGCTGAGTACGCTGAGGTGGCATCGTCAAAGGCTAAATTATAGACTATCAATAGAGTTAAATTTTGTTGTTAAGATATATGTATGTGTGTGAGTGAGTAAAACTTTGACTAAATTAAGTAAATAATGAAAAAATAATTTTATTTTTATTTATAAAGCAAGAATGAAAGAAAACATAACAACTTTTCAAGAATGTTAATATGTCAACAAGCAATTCTTCAACCAATAGCGTTGACAAAGATATAATACCGAGTGAAGATGTTTCTCAATTTCATCTTCCATCTTTCAATGAATTACACAATAAGGAGACGTCCAATGAAGAAGATGAGCATCATATGAAAGAAGAAGAAGAGGAAGTACGTGATGGCGATGACGAAGATGATGATGATGATGCAAGTGACAGTTCACAGAGAGATGAATACACTTTGGATTCTTCAAAGCTGATCCACGTGAATCCAATACTGTTAACAGAGACACATAACACTACACGAACAAATGAAAGTAAAATAGTGACAAGATTGAAAAAGACATTAACATTCTCCACACCACATCGGAGATTCACTTCGACAAGTCATCAACCTAAGAGGGCAAACACGGTCACGGGACCAGCAATTGTTGATCAAATCCCTGATATCGAAAAGAATATGGGGGTCAAGAAAATCGAAGATGAGGATGTTGCCAAGAGTTTGGTTGATATGCATACGAATCCTGATAATGGGATTGAAAAAAATAATATATACAATGATAAATCATATATGATAAAGGAAGAATATGATGATGAGCTGAATGATGTGAATGACAAAATGAGTGAGATTCCACGTAATGTACAAACGGGGATATTGTCATCGTTATTAAAGCTTTATGATGGTAATGATAATTTAAAATATAATAATGTTGCTGATAATAATGCCGACGAGGAATCAGACGAATCAGACGAATCAGAGGAAATCGCTGCATTTCAAGACTTGATGACGAGTAAATCCCTGAATGAGTTAGATCATTTGAGATCCAGATTTAATAGGAAATTTAAAAATGAAAATAGATCAAAATCTCCAATGAGTTTACAACCACCAAAATTATTACAAAGGAAATCAAATTCATCTGTGGAATTACCCAAATTTTATAAAAACAGAGCAAAGAAGAAGACTAAATTGCAAAAATTAACTCATCATAAGAAATTGGCAAGGGCAAGAATTACAGTTCATATTGCTGATGTCTTGTACAGACAAAGATTTATACTAAAACTTTGTAAGGCCTTTATGTTATATGGAGCACCAACTCACAGACTTGAAGAGTACATGTATTCCACATCCAAAGTGTTAGAAATAGATGCCAATTTCATTTACTTCCCCGGATGCATGTTGATCTCATTTGGTGATGCATCAACAAGAACTTCTGAAATGCATCTAGTTAGATGTTCACAAGGTTTAGATTTGAGTAAATTGCACGATGCTCATATCGTTTATAAAAGAGTGATCCATGATGTCGTTAGTGTCGATGTTGCCACTGAAGAATTGGATAAGATCTTGGCATTGAAGCCACTTTATAACACGTATTTGTTGATATTGGCCAATGGGTTGGCGAGTTTATTCATCACTTCTTGGGGGTTCAAAGGAGGCTGGAGGGATATGCCTATTTCATTTGTCTTGGGATCATTAGTTGGTTTTTTACAAATTGTGGTTTCCCCAAAGTCAAATACTTATTCATCTGTGTTTGAAGTAAGTGCTTCCATCGTTGTTGCCTTTGTAAGTAGAGCATTTGGATCAATTGGTTCGAAGAAAATTTTTTGCTTTAGTGCAATCACTCAGAGTTCATTGGTTGGTATCTTACCCGGGTATACAATCTTGTGTGGTTCATTAGAATTACAATCAAGGAATATGGTTAGTGGAGCGGTGAGAATGTTTTATGCCATTATTTACTCTTTATTTTTAGGATTTGGAATCATTCTTGGCTCGGCTTTATACAAATGGGTCGATTCAGATGCCACTTCTGAGATCACTTGTCCAGCAGATATTAAAATCTCAGAGTATTATAGAATCTTGTTCGTGCCTTTATTTGCACTAACACAACTGTTTATCGGACAGGCGAAATTAAGCCAATTACCCGTGATGTTATTTATCTCATGTGCTAGTTATGTTGGATATTATTTTGCATCATTGCATTTCGCATCAAGTGCCGAATTCAGTCTGGCAATTGGTGCATTCCTTGTAGGGATATTGGGGAACTTGTATTCAAGATTAGGTCAAGGTTTAGCCGTTTCTGCAATGTACCCTGGAATATTATTATTAGTCCCTGGAAGTATCGGTTTGAAAAGTAGTTTGACGAGTGGGGTGCTGATTGCTGATGATATCGTTTCTGGAAGTAGTACATCATCCAATTCAAATGATAGTTCCTTATCATTCGGTATTGCCATGATTGAAGTGGCGATTGGATTATGTGTTGGGTTGATAGGTGCTGCATTGGTGGTGTATCCTCTAGGTAAGAAAAGAACTGGATTGTTCACATTATGATTATTGTATATTAGAAAAAATTTATATAATGATCGGGACCTATATAACAATTTACTAGTTTATATAAAAAAAGAAGACACAGTTTGTTAATGCAAATAAAAAATTAAAGAGGGTATTTTGTCAGTAAGAGCAAAAAAGAGAAGGACAAAAATAGAGCTCAGATAGATAAATCATGACATCTTGTCAACCAATGGTTCACCTGGAACGGTGAATTTTCTCTTTACAGGAGTTTGACCACAAACGTATTCGTTAACACTACCAATACATTTAGTAGCTGGAGAAATCTTTGTTGCAAAAGTGGCTTCTTGATCATCACTCCATTTACTCCAATTCTTCTTACGACCACTACGACCAATATCAAATGATCTATATTTGATATACCCACTTGTATAAAATGGGAACCCCCATAATTGCACAATGTTTCCCTTTGTGACATCACACGAATCCGTTATTGAAAAAGATATTGAAGTTGTGACAGAGACACCACCACTGAAACCGAATATGGTATACGCTTGTGATGCGATATTAAGATTGAAACCGGAACTCAAATCGACTTCGACTGAAAATCCCTTTGATGTTGATCCACCTTCACCATACCTTGAATCGAGACATGCAGTCAATGGAGCACCAATCTCATCCAGAAATGTAGTCAATTGAGAAACAAGTTTAACACAATATTGCTTTTCACCTCTGCCACTATTTGAACACATTTCACCAGTTTCCCTGATGTAGACAGATGATGGTGATAATGATGATGTTGAAAGCAATGATGATGTTAAATTTTCGCCATTGTTCATAATGTGAGTCTCGTACTCTGAAATATTTGACATGACAATTATTGAGTCTGTCAGGTTCCAATATGGAGTTGGGAAAAATTCCAAGTCATTGATAGGCAGACAATTACAGCCAAAAGCCAAGAAGAATAATATACACAGTGATATAATAAACATTATTGAGGCTTGTTATTTGTGTCAATGATTTGAGCAAGAGTGGAAACAGAGTTGAATTTATTATTTTCATCACGATATATGTCTCTTACTTCTTTCACTTCTTCTTCTGCTGATACCAGTACTATGCTAGATTTAATGTATATGTAGAAATTTTTTTTTCTCCCTTAGCAGATTGTGCTATTTTGTTAACATGCAAATTTGAATCTAAAAGACAAACAAACAGGAGCATTGTAAAAATGATTTGATTTCTTCAAGATTTAAATTTCCAGATGTTTTTACAAACAATTTTGATAATTACATATTATACATCGGTCATGAGAGTAACTAATCTATCCACTTTGCTTAGTATCAGAAAAAAAAAAGTTGTGTTTCCAAAAAGTAAAGCTTGAATATCTCCCTTTTTGGTTTGTTATCTTTTTTTGTGAGTCAAAAGATAACAATGATTGAGTTTTATTCTTTATATATTGTGATGAATTAATTTGAGATCCTTTTTCGTCACTTCAGATATCTTCCAATATGACCTGTTTCCTCATATTTATGTTGAGTTTTGTGTGTCTATCATCTGCCACGTAGAATATCACTCTTGCTCAAAAAGAGTACGAATCTGACGTTGCCAAGTTCAAACTTTGCATGGCAAACTGCACAGTTCCATTTTCTATGAGTTTGAATTATAATGGGTACATAAACGTTATTACCGATGAGGGAATTCATTCTGATTATAGTGAATTCAGAAATTGACTGAGACGGTGTTCAACAATTCCCATGAATGGTTCCGTCGTTCTTCTTGATATACATCATGATAATATGAATCCAAACTCCGTCTATGATATCCCTGATGATCCTCGTGGACCAATTGGGTTTTTTGAACGGAACCTTGAATCTTACTATGGTACTGCTGAAAAGGGGTCGTTCTACAAAATACAAGTCTGAACACCAGATGTGAACACTTTTTGGCTGAAACTTACAATTACCGCTCGATAAATACTATAGGTTGTGACAACAGATTGCTGTACTTGGCTTTAAGACTCCCGATTCTGGTTGTTCATAAGATATTGGCACATGGTGTATAATAAACTCTGTTAGTGATCAATAATTATAGATCTTGCACACTCGCTTATCGTATTTTCTTTGACACATAAGGTATTGAGCTTTTGATTGATGAACGGCATCCCATGTGAATAGTTTAGAGATAGTGAGACTACAATCGCACTAGTACTTTGTGGAGGAAATGAAGTCTGACCAATTTCCAACTGGTCTTTTTCTTCATAACGAGTAACACAATCTTTCTTCGGAATTTGGGCTAGAAAAGATTTGCCCCCAGGGAGTTGTATATACTACATTTTTAAGCAAGATCTTACGACCACGGAATTCAGGCAAAAATAATCAACAGAAGCAGTAGAAGTATGAAAAACACAGTATAGCGGGGGAACAAGGGTTTAATACTGGAGTGCTAGTCTCCTGTTGTTTCAAGGACTGGACAACTCGATTAGCTTAGTAACCATATCGTGTTTATTGACATGGTTATAGCTAAATAACCTGTATACGTAGTGATGTATTTAATATCTCTACACTCATTTCAACTCATGCATATATGGTCAAATAAAGGCACAGAGATGTTTCTATATATTTTATTGCTTGTTCAATCTCTCTTTTGCCACCACTAAACAACAACACTTGTTCAATGAATATTAAAAGTGTTGCGCGCTTTTGCATATTTCCGATCGCTATATCCTATAATCCGTATACAACACTTATTGCTTATATTCTCTTATTTTCAGCGGAACAACAAAGAGAGGGCCACATTATACTTCTGTATAGATATAGGCAAGATTGATGATCATTCATATTGACATTGAGCTACCAATAGCACAAGTAGTAGTAGTATTAAACAGAGAATGCGGTTCGGTAGTGAAGAGCAATTTGAAAGTGTATCTGGACATAGGGGCTGAGCCATATATACTTAAACGAACGTAAACACAGTTTAACACATATGCTCTTGGATATTCAAGGAGGATCAACAAAGGATATACATACGTGCATACATACATAGAACAAGTTGTGCAAAAGGAAAGATTGTAGATTGAAAAAGACATGTCCCTCTGGGTTTCCATTCAATTGCCTGTGAATGATCAGTCGAGGTATGTAGCACTAAAAGAGGAGTGGATAAAAGACACAAATTAACATTGATTTTCCAATCGGGAACCTAACTCCATATACACACTTACATACATACATACATAAAATAATGGGGAGCAGATAGATAGGCATAATACAAGCAATTTAAAGTTAACAATAATAATATACATCATTCATGAACTAAATGTTCTATCCAACAAGTTCAAATACATACCGTCTTCTTTATGATGGATCGGTATATTGATCTTTTGTTGAGGTTGTTGCTGTTGTTGTTGCTGGAGGTGTTGTTGTTGTTGTTGTTGTTGTAATGGGTGTAGTGGTTGTAATGGTTGTAATGGCTGTTGTTGTAAAGTTGTAAAACTCCCGCTTCTCAATTGCTGAGGTGGCAGTTGCAGTTGCAGTTGGAATTGAGGTATAGAAGAAGGCGGTAATGATCCGTTGAATTGTTGGTATAATGGTGGAATATGATTTGCATTTTGTAAATTCAGTAATCTTGGTGATGATGTTAGTTCATTTGGTAATACCGAATGAATTCGATAATTCGGTTGTTGTATTTGTTGTTGTTGATGCGGCGGTGGTGGTGGTTGTTGTTGTTGTTGTTGTTGTAAATGTTGTGGATGGAACCTCGATTGTTGTTGTTGTTGTTGCCGCTGTTGCGGTATAGAACTTGTTGGGGATGAAGATAATGAAGGATCCAATCTTAATGAGTTATCAACTTGTTGAAAATCAGTCATTGTATCTTGATAAGTTAATATTGTTTCTGGATATAAAGATGGATCAAATTTCAAATTCCCAAATATAGGATCTTCTGTTGGTCTTTTCAAAAGATCAAATTGTTCGATATGTTGATCTGAATAATTTTTTTTCAAATAATTATGATTCACATAACTTATCAAATGCAATTTCAGATTATTATTTAAAGTTATTGAAAAACTTTGCTTTATCAAACCATTGTTTTTATAACGATAACTATCTTCAGATGTTGTTGTATTTAAATTTGTATTTGTTGTCGATGTTGCTGATGTTGCTGATGTTGCTGATGATGGATTGGTATTCAATTGTTGATTATTATAAAATGTAAAACTCTTTGTATTCTCCATTTCCTTATAGATTAAAAATGAACCACTAACTCTTGAAGCACTCCATGATTTACCATCTGTCCACCTTTTCATCCCACTTTCTAATTCATCCCATATAAATATAGCCCCATTTTGTATCAATCTCGATCTTTCAAATTCACTCAACCTTCTAGTGGTCTTTGGGATGATTCCTACTCTTGCCGCCTCCAATAGTATCATAGCATCCCTTGGAGTAAGGATCAATCCATGGTAGGATTCCATGTTGAAATTGAACTTTTTGGTATAAAATTAAAGGAAAAAAAATAAGAGAACCGAAAAAAAGTTTAATAAATAAATAAAAAAACACACACACACTAACTTACTCACTTTGGTATAAACAGAGATAATAAGTTGCTGTAACGATAAATTTCCTAAACAATCATAATAATAGATCCGATGCCAATGTTTTGATCTAATGACAATATTGTATAATGGAAATTGACTATTATATATGTATGATTAATTTAGTATCAAGTAATAGATATATGTAAATGATTATGAATGTCTCCAGATATATATATATTCAAGATAAGAAATGGTGGACAATTAATTAATTGAGTTTAAATTTAAATTTTAAATATAGATTTGAAAAGAAAAAGGGCTGAAAATTGAAATGAGAATTTTAAACTTTGAAAGAAAGAAAGAAATAAAGAAGGACACAAGACCCTCTCTCTTTCTTCTTTCTTCTTTCCTCTTGGCGCCCGCGGATTATGAGCGTAGACTTAATTTTCTAATTTATATATTCCTTTATATATATTGATAGAATAAACAAATGGCAGGAGATCATTGTTATTTGCCACCTTTGTATGATGATATAACTATATGTCATTGTAGAGGTTATGGTGTATACCTGGATACCAGAGTGGCACGTTTCTTGTCGGTGCAACTTGCTCGTAATAATAACAAAAACAATAATAGTTCAACATGCCAACGTAAAAAAACAACACAACAAACAGAAAAAGGTCACGGATTTGCCCTTTAAACTTTAAAAAAGTTTAATATGGCCAGGACAAGGGCTGTGGGCGCAATCCCTTCCGCATTGGGAAGTTGCATTATTATTATTATTATTATTAAGATTATTATCCACACTTGAATTAAACAAGTTGACAATAATGATTTATGGAGAAGATAGAGGTGTTTTAGAAGAGATGACCTGATGACTAAATCTCTATCTGCCACTCATTCAATCATCTATGATCTATTCTTATATAGAGTGGACATTCAACATGATTGTGATATACATATATACATATATATGAACAAGGATTGGTAGATTAATGTGTTTATCTTTTATAACCGTTAATCTGCTTTTAACTTTCAGCCAAATTGCTTGTTACGTACGGGTAGTATTTATGCTATTTGGACACTACTGGAAAACAGGGGCTGTATATGGATATTAAGTTATATAAACATATATATATGGGTAGAATAGTAGCAGTTATATATACATAGCAGCAACCTCTCATGAATAACAACACCTAAGGAGTAATTTATCATCATCATCATTATAGCTTTATCTTTCGATTGTTTGATTGATTGATTGTTTGTTTGTTGCAAATGTCTCTTTTCCGCGTTGTGGGGGAAGATAAATTTTTTTGCTGCAAATTAAGGATGACATGAAAGATCTTTCTATCCGGGGATATTTTTCTAATATAATATTATTATTTAATTCATGCCCTTCTGTTCCCTCAACATTAACAAAACACACCCACCCAGTCAACTGGAAATTATTGAAATTACGGAGATGGTAGGTTATAACCCTGGATTGTTAGAGAAGCCTGCTTTCCAACAAAATTGCATCTATTATATATATATACACACCGTACATTGTCACATACTATTTTAGGAAACATGCCAACATTATTGTATTCTAGATTGACTTTTTAACAAGCTTTATTACCATAAAAACGAATACATACGGTCTTGCAACCTCTCAAACTTTCTTCGTAGTCTTCCATTACAATACATAACCTTGATTCCTTTCATCGTATCATTGCAACGCTTTTTTTCGGTGTTGCGTTATTTGCAAATTAAATTTTGACGATTTTATGATCACAAGATCTTATAGATAATTTTCAGAAAAAACACCCCAAAAACAAGCTTTTGCTCTTGCATCCAGGTTATTGTTCTTCTCGAAAATTCTCAAAAAGAGGTTGTTGCTAGCCGCTATTTCACGTCAAACACATGTGTGATCGAAGCACATTTTATGGTCATACGATCATCGGTATAAGATTTTAATAGCCTCCCTTCTCAATAATGAATTCATCTCTTATAAAATATCCCTTATACGTTTCAAGCAATGATAAATTGAAAACGCAACTCAAATTGCTGATGAATAATTGATTTGTCGACTTTCAGAATCAGTGAAAGTCGGGAGAGTGGAAAATGCAATATCAGTGTGAGTTTAGTTTCCTCTTGATGTAGTAAAACCAAACGCTCTTATAACTTACTTCAAGCAATGCTTGACACCGGGAAGCCTGATAAGATTATATCGTTTCAGGTCACAACTTACCGTACCAATCCATTATTCATCATAATCACAAGCAGCAGCATAAAATATGTTCCTCCGTGATGATACAAAAAGGCCAGATACCATAAAGTGTTTTCACAGTGCCTTGACCGGGATAATAAAATTTTTTCTATCG
>PPKU02000079.1:0-59799 GCA_003706265.2 Nakazawaea holstii | reverse complement strand
GGCGTCTCGTTGAATGCATCAGGGGCATTGATGCTCATTAATTCATTGAACCGCAAATATAGCTAGTCTACCTCGTTTGTATATAACGTGCAATCTTTGAAGCTTTTTAGTTTTCTGATAAATCTTTACCGTCCTACAAAAAGAAGTTGGCTCGAGAAGTGAAAAAGAGGGGGACTTAAGATTACCCCTTGGTACAGTGAAACTCACTGCTCATCGCAACCCACGAAATAACCATACTTACCACTTGAACACCTCCATAAGAGAAATGTCTATACCTCACGACTAACGTTTTGAAGTTAAGAGTCAAAAGGATAAAGAAATAAATAAGTATAAAACAACGAAGTTGTATGAAATTGGAAATACCCAGTAGTAAGGCCTAGTCTGCAATGTCATATTAATAATTGATACTATTTGATAGCCTTTTGTTTGAGGTTCTCAAAGATTGACAAAAAAGCTCATTTAGCCCTGGTAGTTTCCAGATTTCGCTTGATCAATGATTCTTCTAGCTTCACAACAAAAGGATGTTTTACGGAAAACGTATTCTTTCGAACAATCCAATCCTTCCTCTTCAACCCCAATGCCTCTCTAGAGTCATCTGACCAACTATAAAATCCACTTGACCACTTCGGCATTATTTCTTAGGCTATCTCTCCTTTGTCTGATTCTTCTGCGTCATTCATGAAAGCAAAACACTTGGCTTCAGATTTCAATTCAACTTTGGAAGGCAGCTGTTTTAACCACATTTGAATCATTGGTTATCAAATCAACAGCTCAAGCAATTTTTTCTTGAGGTTCTTCCCATATATATCACTTATGCTGATGTTACTCGACATCTTAAAAACTAAATGAGATGAGCTTGAAAAAGAGGGAACAAAAAAAAATATTTTTTTTTTGAAAATTTTTTAATTTGATAAAGGGTAGAGAGAGATAAATCAAACAAGATGGAAAGAGTACTTGGTGGGATATATTTGTCCTCGTATCAACCTTTGAATGAAGAAGTGGATTTCCTGACAGAGCACAACATTACACATATTCTTTCTATATTGCCTGGTCCTATACCGAGTCAATACACACTTCATTATAATCATAAGCAAATCGAGATAAACGATGATGATTACACTGATATCTTACAATATCTCCCGGAGACTAATAAGTTCATCAGTGATGCCTTATTTGGGAACGACAAGACTTCGAAGCAACATAAGACTAATATCTTGATACATTGTGCACAGGGTGAATCGAGATCTGTTGTGATATGTGCTGCATTCTTGATGAATCATTATAAATTATCGATGGAAAAGGCGTTATATGCAATAAGAAGAAAGAAGAAGATTGCTCCAAATGAGTACTTTTTGCAACAATTGGAATTGTATCAAGAACTGAAGATGGATGATGAAAATTTATTACAAAGTTCCATTTATAAACAATTCTATAGGACAAATCAATTGAAATTGGATCCAACTGGTGCAAGTTTGATGAATGAAAAGGATTTTTTCAAAGATAAGGAAGATACCACTAACAAATCAATTGAATTACGTTGTAAAAGGTGTAGAGCCAATTTAGCATATTCTAAATCGGTAATTGAACATGAAATGCCAGGTGAAGATTCAAAACAAAGTCAATTCATCAGATTAGCACCAAATTCAAGAAGAATTATTTCAGTTCAGGAAGCGGCAAAGACCTGCTCGCATTATTTCCTAGAACCAATTATTTGGATGAAGGAAGAATTAAGTAAAGGTGAAATCGAGGGTAATTTCACCTGTGGTAAATGTGAAGCTAAAATTGGGGGTTACTGTTGGCAGGGAACAAGATGTTCTTGTGGTAAATGGATGAATCCTGCTTTGTTTTTAAATAATGCCAAAGTTGATTGCTTTGACAAGACCAAGAATGTGATTGCTAATGTTAGAAATACAGGTGGTGATGTGATATAAAAATTTCAACTCCATTTAAATTACGTACGCCCTTTGACAAAACATAGATTTATAGCTATATATATTCAAAAATAAAAAACCACAGATGCAAAGACAAAACTCCAACCCATTTGTAAAAAAAACACTCATTCCTTTTTCACATCTCGTAATCACTATTGGTGCTACTGATCCTTATCTCATTTCTCAAATTTGACATTCCATTTGCACTACTATTCGACACATTTCTATAATATGACCTTGTCTCATACACTGAAGAATGCTGAGTCGTTGCTGTAGGTAACGGGTTGGTGAATATGGAATTTGCCCTTCCGATTCTTCTTGAACTAGTCGTATCTGAATCCATGGAAATTGAATGATCATCTTGGTATTCTTCATCTTCCGCCATAAAATCTTGATTATTTTCGAATTGAAATTGAGTGTTAACACTTGGATTGATCGATGTCGAAGTTGCTGTGGTATTGTTCAAAGATCTTGTATTTTCACCCAATAACATATCAAAGCTTTGATCATCATTGACATTATTTGCAGAATTGTTATTATTGTTATTACTATAATTATTAACAGCGGTATTGTTATTCAGAGTTGATCTTTCTTCTTCTTCATTGCCATAGAAATCAGTAACGTTGTTTCTTTGTATTTCTTCAAACTCCAGTCTTTCCTCGTCCAATTGTTGCATGGTCTTATTCACACCAATTGGTTTCAAAGTATTATACCCCAATTTACCAAAACTTTCCAAATATTCATGATTGATCAAATTTTTAACGTTTAAACTACCATCTATCTTATCAGTGGTATTTATCGGTTTGAAAAATTCCCGTTGCTTTGATTGATCAAGTTTGATCATATTTAATGATCCCGGATATGAAGGTGAATAAGATGAAAGAGGCTGAATCGATGGATTAAATTCATTTTCATCATTTGCATCCAACCAAAGACGATGTGCATCCCTTGGTGTCAAGTTGGGCATATACATATTCCTTTACAAGTTGAGTTGATTTGTAACCACCGTTGATCTGCTATCTTTCCTTTGTTATTGTTGATTTTTGATTTCGAAAAGTAATTTTTTTTTTCTTTTGCTTCTACTGATCTTTCTTTTTGTAAAAGTGTATATGTACAAGCGGTTTTCTACACATTATTATTTACATTCACGTCATCATCCTCTATTTTGAAAAAACGATCCCATTGACCTTTCTTATGCAACATCCCTAATACCAATACACCAGGTAAGTACCAAACACTAGCCCAAAACAATTTTTTAGCGTATATATTGGCCAATTTCATACCTTCTTTTGAAGCTTGACCATTTTTGTAATTTTGACGTTGTTGTGCCCAAAATTTGAAAGCCCAATAAGACATCCATGCTGTCAATATGGAACTATCAAAGGGGAAATATTTGTCGGTGACATCGAAATAAGTCAAACCATAACATAAGGGAAACATTAATAATGAATAACGTAAAGCGACTCTTGCATTCAATTTTGGATTTTCAAATGCGGTCATGACATATCCAGCATTCTTGTAATCGTTACGAATATTATGTGATAATGAATTGAAATGTGGGAATTGCCAAGCATATAGCAATGCGGCAAGACACCATGAACCCGGATGAGCCAACGACGACGACGCAGCCCATCCCATCAATGGAGGTATAGCACCGACTATCGCACCAACCCAGGTGTTCAAGATTGATTTTCTTTTCAACGATGTATATATCCATGAATATAATATTATATTCAAAAAACCTAATGAAGCTACAGTGGGGTTAACACCAAAAAATAACATGGTACAACCAATGGTACCTGAGATACCTGCAAATGTAAAAGCTTGAGTTGGACTAACTTTACCAACGACAACGGGTCTTGCCGCAGTCCTCTTCATCTTTCTATCGAATTCTGGTTCTCTTCCCATGTTTATCAGATTTGCAGCTCCAGATGATAATGCAGTACCCAAGGTTAAAAAAACCAATTCTTTTAAACCGACAGAATAAGGTGAAATGGCATAAGAACAAATAGCTGATAAAGTCACCAAAAAGGTCAAGTTTGGCTTTGTCAATACAAGATATGGATCAATCAATTTTTTGAAACTTTTTTGTTGAACATGAGAAATGGTACCATCAGAGTTTTTCACCTTCACTTCAAATGGTATATGATTTGTTTGTACTGTCTCTGTCTCTGATGTTTGCTTTGGATGTGGTTGACAATTTAAAGTTCTCTTGGCAACGTTTGCCAATAACGAGTTATCATCGAGATCTTTTCCCTGACTGCTATTATCTGTTACCGTTGTTGAATATAAATTCGTGAGTTGTAACTGATGTTTATTCGACAAGAAATTCAATGACAATGGTCTATTATAATGGATAAGCTTTATCGTATTCAAATTGGAATTGAAAAGAAGATTTGTCTGATTGTGCTTTGACAACACAGGCACAATATTCCGTACAAAGAATTTGGCTGGTTCCTGCGGTACAATCCGTGATATCATGATTCCCCGTGTATGTGATAATTATGGCAAAGAGATAGATTTTCTCTAGCAAAGGAGAATTAGTAGATATATATGTATATCTATCTATCTATTATCGAGCCCCGAGATCTCTCAAATGATTTCCGAGTAAAAGATAATATTTTCATCATCTCACAATTTTTTTTTCTTCTTCTTCTTCTTCTTCTGTTTTGGTATTTCACAATTTTGTTACACGCAAAAAAAAAAAAAAAAAAAATTTGGGCATGGCCCGATTGGATGATATTGATATGTCCTACACACTCTATTTCTTCATTTCCACATCGTTATCTTCATCCTTCTTCTTATCTTCCAGCTCTTCTTGTTGTTGTTGTTGCTCTTCTTCTTCTACAGTCTTGATATCATCTTTCTTTTTTTCAAATGCTTTATTTTCCAATTTATTATCGATCAAATCATGGAAGGCAATAATAGATCTGATCAAACTACTGATATAAACCATCATTAACTCATCATTGGTCTTGATTGTGAACAGCTTGGCCAACAGTTGAGATTGCCCTATAACTTCTTTACCCTTATTGTCATCCAAGACGTTGACCAAATTAGGTAACAAGTTGAAAATATCTTGTAATTTCAGTAATATCACATTATTGATAGGTAATTCATCGTTCAAGATCTTATTCAAATAATTGACAATGTTTGATAACCTTTCATTTAACGATTTCAAAGATTTGAAATTGTTTGTCAATCTAATTGACAAATTACCACTGGCCTGATCTCTAATATCTCTTAACAAATGTTCAACACCAATTTCTTCAGCCTCTTCAGCCTTGATAATGGATGGTAAATGCAAGAATGTCTTTTCCAGAGCAGAACCATCATCTTTGATTTCTTCAACTGCCAAATATGAATCTGTTGGAATATCGATTGGATCTGTTGAGTTGACATCAACTATTAATAACAATGGATTTGGAGTGAATTTTTTAAACAGTTCATTTATTTTCAAATCTGATGATCTCAATTTTGGACCTGAATGATACCATCCAATTAATTTCTCCTTTGCATTGATTTTTTTGAACATTTCCAACATGGATTCGATGAAATTATGATCCAAGAACCAAATATCAGGGTTATTTTCATCTTCTTCAAATGGTATAGCAAATGAATTGGTTACCTTAATTGAGTTCTTACTTGAATAATTGTCACCTAATATAACACCTACAACTCTCTTGCTGTTATTCTTATTGAAAGCTGAATCAGAGTTTTTATTTATAATTCTATCATAATGATCAACGGTGGAAAGCAACACCAAAGGAGCCACAGACACTGTTCTATTCTCTAAAGATCCTTCATTTGTTATAACTGCAGGCATTGTGGTAGTGGTAGTTGTTATATCTCTATATCAGTTCCTCTTGTTCTCCTTCTTGTTGTTCTTGTTTGTTTCGATGGCAAAAAAACAAAAATCCGTTCGAATTGTGGGCTGCTGCCAATTGTGCAAGTGTCAATAACACCACTATAACTTATGGCAGTTACAAGATAGAGATATCATGGATATAGTATAAGATAATGACATCTCTCTCTAGTATCCAAGAATATGATGAATGCCGATAAGGTTCAATATATCTGTACTGTTTTTAGAAAGAAGGCGGCCTTATTATAAATAAATAATCTTCAAGTATTTTAAACAGCACTTGCACCTAAACAAGTATATCCGACACTTTTATCTATAATGTCTCAGCACAATGGTAGCAGGCTCTAAGCTCCACCAAAGGAGCGAGGTGTCTGCAGTTCCAACCATCACACCTTCAATAGATAGGTCTAACTCTGTATCCTAACAGACAGCCCCTAATTAGAAGCATTCAAAACCAAAACATTAGAAAAAGATCCCAACGCGTGGGTGAGAGAGATGCTTCTTATTGTTGTATAATCAGAGACACATCAAATTAAACATGGCTCCTTCCCCTTTGAAAATCAAGATAAACGCCTTGAACAGATTGATCAAGGATATCTCGTTGTATCAAATTGAGCTGCAAGAACAACAACAATTAATCGATAATTTGAAAGCGAAAGCAGATCAAGATGAAGAACTGCAATATGAATATAATCATCAGGTACAAGTCTTGAAAGAAACTACAAATATGATACCTGTATTAAAGGCAAAAGTGAAAGACTTTGAAAAAGATTTGAAAGAGTTCATCGCGTCAAATGAAAAGACTTCAAATGAAGATGAGTTGACAGAAGCTAAAAGAGTTTTAGAAAATGCTGAAAAAATTTGATCTATATATATACATACGCTTCATTTGACAAATGGTTTGCCATTTGTCTTCTCCCATTCCTTTAATGCATCTTCCCATTCTTCTTCCACATCAAAAGGTTTCTGTTCCACTTCATCTTGTTGTAATTCATTTATCAAATTTTTCCTCTTTTCCCTCTCTGATTCATCATATTTTTCCTTTTCATCTACCCATCTCTCTTGTATATCGATTTGAGTGAAATTGCCCAATGAACTTTGCCTAATAGCATCGGTCCAAATAGAATCACCTCCAAGTTCATTAGATCCAAATAAATATCCATTCAGTTTATCAATTATTGATAAGATATTAATCATCGAATTCTTATCATCAACTGATAATACTTCAAATTGTATCAAGTTGAAATCCTCGATCAATTCAGAAATTGCCGTTGTCAATCTGTGATAATTCTCTTGGAAAGCCTTGTATGTAAGGTTGTTATTTTCCTCATCCAAATACGGTATCAAATAGGATAAATCTTGCACCTCCGTATAATAATTCAAATCAAATGGTAAACCTCTAATAATATTACCATCAGCATCCTTATGCTGCTCACCCATTATATGCATCTTTAGTAAATCAATCTTGCTAAAGATATTCACCTGTGGTAAATCTAATTGTAACATTGATCTTAACGTGAGTAATAACATACTTATATACATCGATGGCTTGACAATATTGATACAATCGATTAAAGACACAACACAAAGTCTAAAGTCCAATTCTTTGACTAATCTATTGAATATTTTGTTCATTATCTTATTATTGGTAAACAATTCAGTCTGCCCAGGACAATCAAAAATTATATAACAACTCTCCTTAACAATCAATTTCTTGATTTCTGTTACAAATTGTTCGATATTTTCTTCAAACACTTCCAAGGCATATATCAACCCCCCATTAGGGCCTAGCACATATTCATCCATGATCTCTTCTAAAGTTATGTAGTCCCTTATATCTATTTGAACGTCATATGGTAATCTATCATTTGCAGGATCAAGATTCACAATGAATGAATTCCTACCAATACTGTTCAAAAACTGGTTCATACCATTACAAAATGTAGACTTACCAGCTCCTGGTGGCCCTATAACTATCTGTCCATATGGTGGCATAATTATGGTCTCAATCTATTATTATTATACTATTACTATTATCTCATCTGTAAAATTTCGCCTTTACGTAAGAGACACAAAAGAAAAAAAAAATTAAAATTTTCCTTTTTGTGCAAAACACAAAAAAATTTCAAAACGCCTTAAAGTTGGATCAGATATATGGATCAAAGATGAATCAATCTAAGAATCCGCTCAAGGAGATCGAAGAGAATTTGAACAGGATTGACTCAAGAATCCAATTTTTGAAGACAGAAAATGATTTACTTGTCAAACTTTCTACTGAGTTACGTAAAGTGACATCAAGCACAACAAATGATCTATATACCGCTTCCAATGATATGTTGTATAATAAAAGATTGAGCAATAATACAATCATAAACAAATTAACAGAGGAGAAAACATCGAAGGAGCAAAGTATAGCTAAATTGGCCTCTCTCTTTGAACAGTTGAGCTCTGTTAGTGATCCAACTGAAGATCAAGATGGATTACCAATCATGGATATAAGGGAAGAGCTAGATGAAGATGGTAATGTAATAAGTTCAACGGTGAAACCACAAAATTTCGATCTTCCGAATGAAAACCCACGGGATGTGGTAGATATAAAGGACACTAATAATGATCAAGATAAGCAGATTGAAGAACAGCAACAACAACATTTGTTCAATAACAAAAATGAAGAGGGATTACCATTTATGGATATCAAAGAGGCAATAGATGAAGATGGTAATTCCATTAGAGGATCTGTTCTACCCCAGGTTGGTGGAGACGGAATAGAATCAAAATACCCTGCCGATGGTCAAATCGATAATAATCAAATATTGGAGTTGTTTGAAGATATGGGAATCACCGAGAAGAAAGAAACGCCGAAGGAAACACCCACCGAGCAGCCCAAAGGACTTACTGATTTCGAAAAAAACATAAAGGACAAGCTTTCGAAAAAGTCAACAGAAAAGAAGCAAGTGGTGCTGCCGGATCTTGAGAAACCACAAACTGTCGACCACCCCTCAAATACGGGAAATTCATTGCCGCCGTCTATCCCTGAAGACGAAATTCTTCAATTAGAGTTGATAGCCGATGAAATTGTCGGTGACGAAGAAGAGGACATAAATGAAGTGTTTGGCGATGATGAAGACTGGGAATTCGAAGAAGAAGAAGATGATGATGATGATGATGATGATGATGATGAGGATTACGATTTTGAACCTGTCAACAACGAGGTCAACACTTTGTTGATGGATAGGATTAACTCATTAAGAACAAAATCATCCAAAGACTCTTCTCCTCAACAGGCATCTGGAGCTGGGAATACCTTTTCAAAATCTGAAAATGTTAAAACTCTGAAAACTTCTGCAACTAAAAAATCAATATTGAAATCTCAAAATTCCTCAAAAGTGAAGAAATCAGTCAAGTTCAATTCGCATAATTTAGAACAAGTGAAGGAAATTGAAAATGTGAGTGAGGAATTGAAAAATATAAACAACAATAACTTGAAGAAAAGCTTGTTCAAACAAGCAAGAGTTTCTCATAGCCGAAGTGACCCAGAAACCACTTCATCTGAGGAAAAAGAGGCTGAGGAAATAGTAGCAGAGACCATCAAGGAAAGGTTGGTGGTTGAACACCCATCGGAAATGCCAAAGATAGAATCAACAAGGAAATCGGTAGATTTGTATCCTGGCTTGATGACTCCGGTAAACACAGCAGAACCAAGCAAAAAGAAACAATCACGATTCAAGCAAGAGATGTTGAATCTGCATAATATTGCGCTGCCTATAAGCAGTGTTGATACTCCAAAAAATAACACAGCGTCTTCCGTAAATATACAGAGTAAGTTTAAAAAAAATTTGCTGTCATTGAATCCCAAACTCAAAAGCAAATCTGCATCCACTATAAAAATTCCTGTGGGGCAAATGCAAGAAAATGAGACAGTAAAACAACAAGAGCAGAAACCAACAGGACAAGTAAAGGAGATCGAGATAATTGAAAAACAGGAGCAGGAAAGCATTGTTGATGAAAAATCTGAAACTGAACTTGGTGACGATGAATATGAAGTTCTCGATGCAACCTTGGATTATCAGACATTACAAGACGATATGGACGGAATGGCAAAAGCTTATGTATTGGGGCTTTATGATGACGACATTGCCACGGAGGGTGAAGTGATTGAGAAATTGGAGGATTTTGAAAAAATCAACAAGATTATAGAGTTGAGGGAAGCTGAAGCCAAAGTTTCAAAGAAACCAAATAATCCAACTTCTAAAAAGAAGACTGAAAAAAGTCAGATTAAGGAGATTGGAACTGAAAACGACTTGGACTATTATGATGATGGTTTAGATGATGTTGACAGTGAGTTAGATGAAGACGAAGATTCCAAAATTCTTGTTGATCAAATTGTTGAAAGAGAAATAGTTCAAGATGAAATAGAAGAATTGGAGATGGAATCCATAGATGCTCCATTGTACTTGAATGATGATAGTGACTTGTCACTTTCGCAAAATGTCTTGAGCCAGCAGGTGAATTTACAATACAATACTTTGAGGAATAAGTTAATTCTGAACCAGAATCATTTCAAAAAAAGTGATGAAGAAAGCGAATTTGAACCTATTGATGAAAGTGGGAATCCTATCAAAGTAAGTAGATTCAAGGCTGCAAGATTGGTCCATAAGAAAGATCTTTAGCATGTTTAAGCAATTGATTATTATTGAAAATGAAAAAACAATTTTGAAATCTAGTTTTAAATATAATAATTTTAATTACGCCATATACAAATACCAAATACCATTACCATTACAACCATTTAATTCCACCCAAATGGTCTTTAATCATTAACAACACATAATGTAGTCTTGTTTTCTTCATATCCATTTTTTTCATTGATCGGAGTTAAATTTCTCTTGTAAATTTTTTTTGGGGAAAATGGGTTCTTGATATAAAAACTCGATTGAGGTGAAGATGGGGCAGTATGCATATCCTCATCTAATTGGAAAGAACTTGAGTTGGACGTTGATGGAGCTGTATATTGCTCTTCACTAGAGGTGGAATACCTCGAAGAAGAAGTTGAACACTTTCTGGTGAATTTTGCAACATCATCTTCGTCCTGTCTGACCAGTTCTATTTGCCTTACTGATTTGAAACTGTCGCCACCTGTCCTGGTTAAGATATAAGGGTTCTCCTTTGCAGGTTGTGGTGATGTGGGTCTTCTTGTGGTTTGGGTTTGAAGTAATTTTGGATCTAATGAAATTGTCTTTTCTCTTTTCAAATCATAATTTCTATAACTTGATTGTGAAAGTTTCTTCACAGGAATAGGTGGTAATGGTTTGTTCAAAATAGGTTTTGTCTTCAACAAAGTGTTGCTAGGAGAATTCCTCCTAATGAGTTCGTTATCGTCAAGTTCTTGTTCAAATGAAAATTGTGACGAAGTATCAATACTACTGTTCGATACTGACAAACAATTGACTAAATCTGGAACCGGCTCATCATCTTCAACCCATTCAGGAGCAGCATCAATGTTAAGGTAGCATATTTCGCTATACTTCTCGATGATTTCCAGGATCAATGAATCTGATGATTTATGACCCTTTGCATGTTCGCCAATATTGAAATCATGCTCAAGTGACAATTTGTTTTTATGTGTATGAACTCTTTGTGGCAGTACGAAACGCTCTTCATCAACTGTATGGTGCTCAAACATAGATACTACCCTTTGTTTGTTTTGTTGATCCACGGGCAGAAATGAGTTTCTTAATCTTGATGTCCTCTTAGGAATGGCAGGTGGCAGCAAACTGGTATATTGTGTTGTTGTTGTCGTTGTCTGTTGTATTTCTGGGGTACAGCTTACAACTCTTCTGGAAGCAATAGGCCTTCTCCTGAGTGTGTGATTTCTTAAACCTAACTTCACAAATGTATCATCTTGGATCGAAGCAGCTGTTGCCAATAGCTCATCTTTTGGAATATCACCTAAAGTGACTTGAAATGTATTATTGCTCGGTGATAAATGATCGAAATTCAGATCATGCGTAAAGAAATCTTTCTCTTTAGATATCTTTTGTCCTCTAAATTTCCTCATCGTTGTTAACTCTGTATATATGCAAAAAGGTTAGCAATAGTTGTTGCTGTGGGTATTGATTGGCAATCAAATGAGGTTTGAAAGTTATCGGGGTAGAAAGTCACATATATATATACAAATGTATATACGTATTCAACATGTCATTAGTCAAGCCTTCTCTAGAAGAAGCAGATGGTTGGTTTTCTGAAATTTCCCTTTTTGGACCAAATTAGAGTGGCGCACTACAATAAAACCTCAATTCAGTTGACGTTTCGCTTGGTCAAAACAATGGAACGAGATCATCGAACTAATCTCCCATTGATCCAGACCAATCAAGCTAAACTTAGAGGGGTTTGAAAACCAGTGTTAAAGAGTTTGTTTCGTACTTTTTCTATTTACCAAAACTTATAATCGGTACTAACTAAGAAACCACATACCAAGAGATCTGTTCCTTTGTATTGAGTAGTTCTCAAAAAGCTCATTAATAGAGTAGAAACAACAAGACAGCCTCCTTGAATATGAGTGCAAAGAGTGTAACCATCTTCTTGGGAGTAACATATAGAGTGTTAATTGTCTCATCTCTTCTCTTCTGTTGTACTGAAAAAAAAAAAAAAATTAAAATGGAGAAAATTTGAGAAGAGGCAAAAAAAAGATTTCGGAGAAAGGAGTAGACTGTGTTGCAAGCTTAAGTACATGAATTTGCCGGAACCAGTGGATACCGAATATCCATGGGAGAGAGATCATGGCATTTTTGAGTTGAAAGAGAACAGTCTCTGTTTCACTTGTTTCTATCTAGACCCATATTGCGAGAACAAGTCTGCCACTATAGAGAAGATTTATGAAGAGTTGATACAAGATGAGCTCAAGCCGTGGTTGGACCACTATATTTGGTCTGACACAACCTTGTATACTGAGATCAGGCACGATCATAACGAGCATTACATATTAGGATCGTTGGAGTTTGGCGAAAATTTGATCGATGAATGGCTTGTTACTTCATTGTTGTTTGAATTCTCTTCTAGATACCCGGATTTGTATATACATATATTCGATAATGAAGGGGAGTTCTTGTTGATTGAATTGGCAAATTGCATACCAGAATTTCTTGACACTAACTGTGGGCTGAACAGACCTTGGATAAATAACCGTCAAATCGTGATAATACCCAATGAGTATTACCCCGGTCGAAATTTATCCTTGTCAGAAAGTTTGAAATTTTTAGAGAATTGCAGTTTCAAATTGATCAAGGATGATAAACTCAATAAGCAACTTAAGAGTGTTTTGAAAGAGTACCCAGAGAAGGCTTTAGAAAACATTTTTAAAGTGGATGTGGAGGTTAGTGAGGATGTCGCTCAAATTCTTTACAACAACCATAGATCTCTTGGTGCAATATGTATACAAGAGTCCTTAGGGAGCCCTATAGAGAGTTCTGCCATTCACAATGCAAAAATTGTAAAGTTGAGTATTCAAGTACCAGCTTTGTGCTATCTGAATTTGATTAATGCAGGTTTGATTGGTGATAGCTTAAATATTGGTTGGCATGTTCAAAATGGACTTTCCAAGTTGAAAGCAAGTGGATTTAACGTTAATGAGAATTTCTCTTCCAACGAGGAAGCTGCCGTTGAGTTTGAAAAAGATCATTTACAAATCGAATTGAAGAGAATGTCGAAAATCAAAGACTTTATAGCAAGTAGGTTTGATTATGACAAACCACAAACTGATACTGAAAATAAAGGTGAAGAAGAATTGATCAACAGGCTCAAAGAAGTTATCCAAAGCTCATCAACTTTTGAAGGTATAGAGAAGGAAAAAGTCAATGATTCTTACAATGATGAATCAGATTATTCTTCAGACACTGAGAATGAGAAGATCAAGAGATATTTCAAAGATGAAAACGTGGATATAGATGAAGATGATTTCTTTGAATTCTTCTGCAAAGAAGCATTACATCTCAAAGAAGAGGATCTTGAAAAGTATAGAAATTTGAAATTCACGAAAGATGAGGAAAGTGCCAGCAGTGATGAAGATGGTGAATTAGCTGATGACGAGGAAATTAACGATGAAGACTTTGACTTGGATCCGGAAACGATTCAAAATCTTTTGCAAGCTCTCAAAATGGAGCAAGGGAATGGTCCTCTGAATACTTTATTGAACTCTCTCAAGTGAGTGTTCATCATAAAGATAAAGACTATGTGGTACTGTGGAGCTCAAGATTAGTAATAACAAAATCGTCAGAATTTATATGTATCAGCTTACTCGGCTGAGTCGATGTTGCTAGATGAAATATTTCATAAGTTTCAGAAGTCTTTATCGCTATCAAGAAGCCCAAGTCAATATATTCAAGGAATATAAAGTAAATAACAAATATGTCTTATGATAAAATGTTCTCACCTGAGAAATAATTTTCACGCCTAAAAAAAAAAAACATTCTAAAACCCACAGCAAAAGACCAGAAAAAAAAACCATCACATAGGCGATAGTTATATACAATTTCATTGAATCACAGTATCTTGCTTTCAACGTTTAATTGAGTATGAACTTTTTAAACCGATCCAGAATCGATGACAGAAATGCAAAAGCTTATCTAGCTGAGAGTTATAACCAGTTGTGCCAACAATTTTCGACATTCACCCATTTGCAAGATGTCGGTAATTATAAGATCTTGAAACAAATTGGTGAGGGATCTTTTGGTAAGGTTTACTTGGCCATTCATAAGTTACTTCACATCAGAGTGGTGTTGAAACAGGGTAAGAAGGATGATCCAAATGTTGTAAGAGAAGTGTTCTATCAACGGGAGTTTAGACATCCAAATATCACCAAGTTGTATGAGGTCATAGTGACCGATTCTTATATATACATGTGTCTTGAATACTGCCCCGAGGGAGAATTATACGATCATTTAATCTCATTCAAGCGTCTACCTATACCCAGAATCAAAAAAATATTCAGCCAAATCTGCGGTAGTGTTTTTTACATCCATCAGATGAATTCATGCCATCGTGATTTGAAATTGGAAAACATTTTACTCGATAAGAAGAAGCATATCAAATTAGCAGATTTTGGCTTTACCAGAGAGATGCCGGGGAAACAAGATAGTAACGCTATGCTACCACAGCAAAATTCATTCCTTGAAACGATTTGTGGTACCACCGTGTATATGGCACCTGAATTGATTGAACAAAAACCATATTCAGGTATTCAGATCGATATCTGGTCATTGGGAGTGATATTATACACCATAACCTATGGTGGGATGCCATTTGATGAAGATGATGAGACGAAGACAAAATACAAAATTCTTCATGGGGAACCTCCATACATCGAAGATGTGCCAAGTGAAATGATTGAGTTGATGAAAATGATGCTTCATAAGGACCCACTGCAGAGACCCCAGTCTTTGCGTCAAGTGCTACAACATCCATTCTTGGAACCTTATGGAGTTAAGCAGTTGCATATAGTTGATACCTTGCTGACGAAGCCTAATAAGCCATTTCAAACAAAATTGGAGAAAAATTTATTGAAAAAATTGGCAAGAATACATATCGATACCAAATCATTGGTGGAGAGCGTTACTGAAAATAAAGCAGATGCGTTATCCGGACTTTGGGAATTGATGTTGGAGAAAGAACGCAAGAGCGAGATGCATAAAAGGAAGAAACTAGGTAGATCCAGAAGTGTCCTAAGGCTATCACAGGCAATTGCCTCTTCATCACCGAAGAACCATAGCAGGAAAAGCAGCGCAAATGGTAACAATTTGACGCTGATGTTATCCAATGGAAGAGATGCCACTGACAAGAATGGACAACTGAACACTTTTGACTCTTACAGTCAGACTTTGAATAACGATTCCGTGGTGTCACCTACCAAATCAAATATAAGTACAACCAGGGTCAACACATCTGTATCATCTCGTTCAACTGAACTGGCGGACCATGAGAAGCAATGCAGGTCATCTTCGATAAACTCGATGACGGATAATGTATCATCACCAACAAGAAAGAACAAACTTTTAAAGAAGTTGAGCAAGTTTTGGGTCACCAAAATTAACAAGAAAGATGAAGAAGAGGATAATCATCATCTTCAAGAAATTGGCCGTGTACCGAGTGCATCACCGTCTAAGGTCAAGACACATGATTCAATCAGTATTGAGAAACCGGAACTGCCTCCAAAACTGGTTGAAACACAAAATGAAACAAAGTTATCGCTGCCACCTCGTTTAATGAAGAGATCGACAAGTTCGAGTAGTGGTAGACCAATAAGGCCAGCGTCAATGATCTCAACATATTCTTCGTACTCCCAGTTGACAACTATGTCTGAAAGTGATACGGACAACAATACTTCATATTCAACTGATACCACTTTACCGCAACTGTCACAGTCGACATATCGTCCTCAATACTATAGGGCTAGATCAAGCGATTTTTCTATACAATCCAAACTTTCAAATAACAAGAACAATGAACCACTTTCATCAAATTCATCAAACACCAACATATCCAGATCAACTTCTATAGAATCATCAAGATCGAATTCTAACAAAAACAGAGGTCGTACTAAGCAACTGAAAAAGAATGGTAATTTCTTCATGAAGAGAGGCAAATCTCCTTTGGGACAATCAAATCGATTCGCCATGAACAGGAAGAAAATGGGACTCATGAACAATAGAAAACAAAGGGCATCTGTCATTCAAGAAGAATATGAGAGTAGTTTGTCAAATTCAACTTCAAATCTTTCGATTAATGAAGTATCGCCTCCAGTCAATCCTGCAATAACTGATACATTCGTAGGTGGATTTGAATCAGATATCGATGAGGAAGACGATGACTATTTTAATGAGGAGGTTGAAAAACCGCTTGCTTCTTAGGACACTATCCCCCTTTTTGTTATTCTGATTTATCAAGGAAAAAATGCGGGTTTTGCATCAAGAGACCATTCTTTACTTTCTATAGATAATAAAAAGTAAATTTTTACTCCACCATCATGTTTAAACCATTTGTAAATTATCTAAATCGGATTTAATGGTACGTTTGCTGCTATCTATCTTACGAAGACCGATACCACCTGTGTCAAGCACCTGATCTATTTCTAAATCCTTATTCATCTGAAACGAACCGTTAAAGAGCAAATCGCGTCCGTCCTTTGAGATTAATTTCTTTTTTTCGCGTTTTACGTGACTTTTCGGGAATCATAAAGTCGCGTCCTGGCGCGGTTTGAATGCTCAGATGGGAAAAATGTAAACAAACCAGCTACTTGCCCATTTACCATAGGCAATGGTTCAACAAACTCAATCTACTGAAGAAACGTCTTGTAACCCATACGAGACCAGCATTGATCAAAGAGTGTGGTGCCACTATCACAGATCCTTTCCAACCTCATTCAAAGCTCAATTCCTCGTTGTAGTACACCAATACATAGGTGAAAGGGCATCTCCAGCCAAAGGTCAAAAAAAGCAAACGCAAAAAAAATAAAAAATTTCAGAGAATTTTATGTCCTATTCAAATTTAAACCCGTTTATTTGTTTCTCGTGTCGCATTATATAAACTGGTTCATATATCCTCTAAATTTAAAATCACAATTTCTCTATCCCTCATCAACACTTCAAAGAGAGAACTTTTCATCACATAATACCCAAGACCAATGTCCACTCAAGAAACACCTTCAAAAGTCACAGCAAACATGTTAAACAATTTGGATTTGACATCAAAGAAAGATTTGACTGCTCAATTGACAGCTGCTGCTGCTGCCAAGGAAGCTTTAGCTTCAAAGAATAAGAAGACTGTTGAAGAAGATGACGAAATCGAACTTCCAAAAGTTGATCTTAGTATCGAGCAACATCATGAATTTTTAGCCAAACATAAAGTTCACCGTCATCATTTGAAATCATTGGAAACTGATGAGCCATTATTGGCAGAGAACAAGAGAAGATTCGTCTTATTCCCAATCAAATATCATGAAGTTTGGCAAATGTATAAGAAGGCTGAAGCTTCATTCTGGACAGCTGAAGAAATCGATTTGAGTAAAGATATGAACGATTGGACTAATAAATTGAATGATAATGAAAGGTTCTTCATCTCAAGAGTTTTGGCATTCTTTGCTGCTTCTGATGGTATTGTCAATGAAAACTTGGTTGAAAACTTCAGTGCTGAAGTTCAAATTCCTGAACTGAAATGTTTTTATGGTTTCCAAATCATGATGGAAAACATCCATTCAGAAACATACTCATTATTGATTGATACTTATATCAAGGATCCAAAGGAAGCTGATTTCTTATTCAACGCTATTGAAACCATTCCATGTATCAAGGAAAAAGCCGAATGGGCTTTAAGATGGATCAACGATGATGAAGCATTATTCGGTGAAAGATTAGTTGCATTTGCCGCCGTTGAAGGTATTTTCTTCAGTGGATCATTTGCCTCAATCTTTTGGTTAAAAAAGAGAGGTTTGATGCCTGGTTTAACTTTCTCAAATGAATTGATTTGCAGAGATGAAGGTTTACATACCGATTTTGCATGTTTGTTATTTGCCCATTTGAGTAACAAACCAGATCCAGCTATTGTCGAAAAGATCATTACTGAAGCCGTTTCCATCGAATCAAGATATTTCGTTGATGCCTTACCTGTTTCATTGTTAGGTATGAACTGTAAATTGATGGTTCAATACGTTCAATTTGTCGCTGATAGATTATTGATAGCATTGGGTAACAAGAAGGTTTACAACGTTAACAATCCATTTGACTTTATGGAAAACATCTCATTGGCAGGTAAGACCAACTTCTTCGAAAAGAGAGTCTCAGATTATCAAAAAGCAGGTGTCATGGCCAAATCATCAAAGGCTGAAGAACATCATGCTGATGGTTTCAAATTTGATGAAGATTTCTAATTTTTTCATGTTTTTTACTTCTCTGATATGATCTCTTTCATTTTTTTCTACTTATTGCGTTACGGGTTTAATGGCTTTTCTTTTCATGTTTCATTTGCTTTTCCTACTTCTACGGCCCTAATCATGTTTGTTTGGTGGTTCCATATATAATTGTACAATAATACTATCCAAGTTAGTTTTTATAACTCAGAATCGTAAGCCTTCTGCATTGGGCAATTTCCCCATTTGGGAAAAAGGCGAAAGGAAAAACTGAAAATTTTAAAATTATTTTTTTGTCGAAAGTTCCATCAGAAGCGAAAATTTAGTTGAGCTTACATACTGCCAAGCTTTTCAATGAGTTCAGACTCACCTTCTGTCATACAATCGATATCAAGTAGTATGTCGCCTTTGCCCCGTACATATAAAGTATGTTTATCTATCCAACGAGGAGTGTTTTTGAATTTTGCAATATTTCTTCAATTCTGCTAAAGATAAGAAAAAAAAATTTCAATGCATTTGATCTAATACACATTTTCAAAAATCATGGTTTCTAACTGGAAAAACAAAAAATAGGACGCCATTAGGGCATTGAACTCTTTGCAATCTAACTTTGCAACCATTGAAGCTGTGAGGAAGTCGGGACAAAGGAAAAATGCCATGGGAATAGCAGAAATGTATGAATGGACAAGAAGAATTGGTTATGATGCATCTGACTTTGAGAAGTTGAATGTTATTCACATCACAGGAACCAAAGGTAAAGGTTCAACTTGTTCGCTTATCCAGAGCATTCTTACGCAATACAAATCTTCTGACTCCAAAATATCGAAGATTGGGTTATATACAAGTCCACATATCAAATCTGTTAGGGAGAGAATATCTATAAATGGATATCCAATAAGTGAAGAATTATTTGCCAAATATTTCTTCGAGATATGGGATAAATTATCAGAAACTAAATCAGATTTAGACAAGTTCCCAAACTTGACGTCGGATTGTAAACCATTGTACTTCAAATACTTGACATTGTTGAGTTTCCACGTGTTTATGAAAGAAGGTGTTAATACTGCTATCTACGAAGTTGGTGTTGGTGGAGAGTTTGATTCCACCAATATTGTTCAGCATCCTACATGTTGTGGTATAACGTCTTTAGGAATCGATCATACTTATATGTTGGGGAACACCATTGAAGAAATAGCATGGAATAAAGCTGGTATTTTCAAAAAAGGAGCGTCATGTTTCACTGTGGAACAAAAAGAGGAAGCCATGAAGGTGATAACGGATAGGGCAATTGAAAAAAACGTTGAATCTCTCCAAGTCATTAAACCAAGATCAGATTTGAATGATTTGAAATTGGGATTGGCTGGAGATTTCCAAAAGATTAATGCTTCATTGGCGATAGAAATATCTTCAAGACATTTAACTAAATTGGGGTTTAAAAACGTTTCAGTTGACGGTGTATTACCGGATAAATTTATAACCGGATTGGAAACCGCTTCAATCATGGGTAGATGTCAAACGATTGTTGAAAATGATAAGCTTACCTGGTTTATCGATGGGGCACATACAAAGGAAAGTGTTGATGTTGCATCCAAATGGTTCAAACAAGTTTCAAAATCCCCAAAGAAGGTATTGTTATTCAATCAACAGACAAGAGATGTTGAAACATTGATCAAAATATTGCATGGTAATATTTACCCCCATTTAAAATTTGATCATGTGATCTTTACAACAAATCAAACTTGGTCTGGTGGTTATGATGAAGATTTAATATCGATTAACACCTCTAAAGAAGCTGTTGATAGATTAGAAGTTCAAAAGAAGCTTCTGGAGATTTGGAATGAACTTGACAAATCCAGTAGGAAACATATTTTCCCCGATATTGAAACATCGGTTAATTTTACAAGGTCTTTAGAAGGTCCTTTGGATGTTTTCGTTTGTGGTTCATTGCATCTTGTCGGAGGGTTCTTAGTTGTCTTGGATGGTAAGAAAGATACCTTATAATACTGTACAGATGGACATATAGTTTTTTTCTGGCATTCATTCACTCATTTGACTTTTGTGCTGTAAACTTTTCTAGCTTATTTTAAAGTGTCAAAACTGTATTAATATAAAATGTTTCGGTAAACCTTTGGTTCTTCTTGTTATTTGATTGAAAACAATTGAAGTATACTGTATATATTCTGTTCATACCTGACACCCTTTTGAGGTGACATGAACTGGTTTCTGAAGATTGAACCACCGTGGTTAAATACCAAATTCCATTTCTCTCAAGGCCTATCTTAAACAAAAGTTTCTTCACTCTACAGAAAAAGCGTTGTGCCTATAATTTATTAAAAGAACAAATAACTATTTAATTTCTGCTCAACAAGCATCTGCAACGTAGCTGGGTCCCATATCTCCACTGATAGGTGAAGCTGCCAAATTTTTTACTAAAAAAAAAAAAAGTATTCACAAAATTTCGCGGACCGATAATTCACATTGAATATATAATCATTCACTGAAGATGAAATTACAAAAGAATTCGTATGTAAGATGATTTTAACATCGCACGAGAAGATACACGGTCGAAACAATGTTTAAGACATGGCGTAACCAAGTTGTCTCTATTTCATTGATGTTAGGAGCACTTATGTTTAAAACTAAGTTATTAACATTCTTTTAATCAAAAATCAAGTTTTTTTTTACAGTTTATCGAGGAAATCTAGCAAATCCCCCAATTTTTCGAGAGCTTGACTCATTGCATGTATAGGATCGTGATCGCTTTCTTTAATTTACTGTTTTTTAGAAAAAATAGAGTTAAGGAGGCTGATGTAATTGGACTATGTGTAAGAGAGTTAAAATTATCTGAAAGGATAACTCCACTCATAGGGGATTGGGTGCTACAGAATTACTGTTGTTTTCCAGGTAGCATTTCTTGAAAATATCCATTTCTCTTTTTATCCATTTCTTTTATATTGGTAGGCATAAGCAGTCATCAACACCGTCTCGTTACTTTTGTTTGTATGCAATAATTCTTTGCTCTGTAGATTCGCATTCTGCTGGTTTCCGATTTCTATAAAAAGCACAATAATTCCTGCGTTTTAAATATGTTGTATTTATAACCATACTACTTAATTAGCAAAATGGAAGAAAACAAAATGAAAGACGATGTTATGATGACAAACGATAGTCAAAAACGTAAATCTCAACTGCTCAAAGATGTTGAGAAATTCAAAAAAGAAGAAAAAATTGATAGTGATGACTTTAATAGATCAATGATTGAAGAAGGGGAACTCACAAGAAACCAGATTAGACAGTTGGAAAAGCCATCAACAAACTGAATATTTCATTATGTGAATCAGTTGACACCGGATCGGCTGATATAAAAGATGAGATTAGCAAGTTGAAGGATACAGTCAGCAAAGGCTTTGAAGATTTTATGAAACTTTACAAAGAAAAAAATGCACCAACCAAGTAAGTGTTTTTGTGGTTGAATTGAATAATTAGTTTACCTATTGTTTTTTGATTAATTTTACTACTATGCTTTTTTGAATATTTTTACTATTGTTCTGTTTTTTAGTTATAATATTTCTTGTTCTTTTTCGATATGAAGTTGATCTTGTTAAAGCGTTGTAAATCTTGAATGACCTCTGTGCGAAGTTTCTGAAACATGCTTCTATTCTTTACAAAGTACATGAACTAAAACATTAATGCTTCATTTTATTATACTAAACACAGCATATATGTTCGTTGAGACTCAGATATCAAACCAACAAGTTTTTGTCTTATCACTGTAATTCATTGAATCAAAATTGGAGGGCCTTTGGTTGATATGGCTCTTCAAGATACTTAATTTCATCTTCTGTCAATTTGAATTTGATTGCAATGACATAATCATCAACTCTTTCTTCTTTACCTATACCAACAATAGGACAACCACCTTTCAGAATGACCCAAGAAGTGGCAACAACAGCCATCGAGACACCTCTCTTCTTGGAAATTTCTTCAACTCTATTGATGATTGTCTTATCTGCTTCTGATAATGTGGTCAAACCTAATCTGCTGATATTTGCATCAGTTGCAGCTCTCGTGGTCTTTTCAGTGGAGTTCACAGGTCTCGTCAAGACACCTCTAGCGTTTGGACTCCATGGAATCAATCCAACTTTTGACATATCACAAAATGGATTCATTTCCCTTTCCTCCTCACGGTAAACTAAATTATAATAATTTTGCATCGAGATAAACTTGTGATAATCATATTTCTCAGCAATGAATTGCAAATTGGCAAATTCATAGGCCTTCATCGATGAAGCTCCAATGTATCTAGCATAGCCCTTTTCAACTACATCATTCAATGCCTTCATGATTTCCTTTGGAGGAGTAGAACGATCCAATCTATGGATTTGTAAAACATCCATATAAGTTCCCAATCTTTCAACGGACAGTTCTACACCTTCAAAAATGTGCTTTCTCGACAAACCTGTAGTATTTGGAGGACGAACCGGTTGGTGAGCAGTTCTCACAGCTTGAGGATTTGGATCAACATAATTGTAAACTTTTGACAATATAACAACACTATCTCTTCTAATGTTGTAATGTTTCAAAAATTTACCTAACAACATCTCACTAACACCATTTGAATACATATCTGCAGTGTCATAAGTTCTCAAATTATTGTCATAGCATTTTTTTAAAATCTTGAAAACTTCCTCTTCATCTTCAACGACCCAATCCGTCCAGTTTTTAGTACCAAAGGACATACATCCTACGATAACTTTGGATATTTGCAAACCTGATTCTCCAAGGTTCTGATAAAAGGAAGGGTCAATGGCAGTATCAGACATGTTTAACTGAAAATTGGAATAATTAATGGTTATTCTTCAATGATTTGAATTATTATATAGATGTATAATTTTTGTTCAACACCTAATCTCCACTTTGGAAAGATAACATAATTACTAATGATTTTTTCTTAGTGTTATATTTGCGGGTAAAATAAATAATCAGATAGGCGCACTGGGGTACGTCAACTATAAGAACATCAAACAGAAGTATGAAGTTCTTGATTGCAAAGAGAGAATAGGTTGTATGTAATACCTATAACTAATTATCTTAGCAATAAAGGAAGCTTTCAAGAGAAAAGGAAGTAATTAATAAGTAACAAATACCAAGTCTCATCATGTCAAAAAAAAGTGATGTTACAATAATTGGGTTCCTACCTATGGTAGTACTAATAATTATTGTGGCTGCCTATAATAACGATATAAAACTTACTCTATGTAAACTATAGACAGTAGAACTAAAGTAGAATGAGTTGTAGCTTCTGCTCAAACTCTTCTATTCAATCCTCTGCAGTTATATGGGAAGCTACTAAGTTACTGAGTATTCTTACCTTAGGGAACTCGTCAGATCAATCCTCTATGACGTCTTATCTCAACTAGATAATACTAGTTCGTCTCTCTAAGACTCGATCTAATTCCATAATTCGTTAACTCGTTCTAATACTCCTTGATTTCTCGCTATCCTTTTCCCTAATTTCATCAGCAGAATCTTTTTCTTTTATACTCTCTTCTCTTCCTAGCAGATTATCTGATCTGCTGGACTATTCTTTCCTATTAATACTGATCTGTTCCCTAACTAGTTAAGCCGGGGCTGTTTACCCTATTACTCTCAATCCTATAAGCAATTATCATAACAAGTGATACCAATACTGAAATATAACATTAGCACCAAATTGAAGTGCTCATAATTTTATAAATACTGAACTATTAACTTTTATGAAATCGTTTTACTTGGGGATTTTTCTTCATACGATATGAATATTATAAATGAATACATGAATGTCATACAAATGATAACAGTACGAATTGATGTTAACCATTACCGTTACCAAATCTTTTTTTTGAAATACATGGTACACTTTACATGTTATATGAGATATTCCCAATGAGTAAAGGTGTAATATATTGGAGGATGATCAATAGGATGATCTTGAATTGAGGAATTGTTTTGTTGACATAGTGTTGGCTTTCTCATTGAGTTAGTTGCAGAAGAAGTTTGAAGTTGTTGTGAGATGAGATGCATATTGAGCTACGATACTCATTTAATACACTGTCTTCAATAAATCACTCTAATTGAAAATCTGTGAACTGTTCTTGTCATTATCAAACTAACACTTATACAATATTCATCTGCAGCATTTATGGGGTTTCGTGTTTCGGGCATAATTCATGATAAATTAAAAACTTCCAACCAAGAATGAATTTCCAAACTCATTCAAGTAAAGTAGTATAGAACCTTCAAGTGCTCTTCTTTGATTTGAACATATCCAGATGTTCTTTTAACCATATGTACAAAGTTTTAGACTGTTTCCAACTGGATTCTGAAAAAGTCTTGTATAAATTTGGATCGATTGAAGTTCCTAAAGATGACATTTTGCTAATATTGAGTATGTGATTATAATATCATAAGTTAAATTGCATTGCGAAATTGGGATTGCTGTGTGGGTGATGGTTTGTATTTATATCTCATCGCACGATGATTATGGGGAAGCAATAGTTAAAATTATTGAAAGGAAAAAAAAGAAAAAAGCATCTCTTGTTTCTTTTGTAGGTCATCTGTCTGTTTTACGGTCATCAGTGTGAACCATTACTGACCAACTGAGCTTGCTCACATTTGGATGAAGGTCTTGTCAGGAACCGAACTTCCCTTGGGCAACGGAATACTGGGGAAAGTCTTGGCAGAATTTGAAGCACAAACCAAAAACTTAAAATCTGGAGTACCAATAACGAGATCTAATGGAGTACAAGAATGGACTGTTTTGGCTTCTATCGTGTTGATTCGTGAAGATGGTCAGATTAAGGTATTAACACTCACCACTGGTGTCAAGGCTATCCCAGAGCTCAAACTTCATGGATCAAACGGGTTGATAATACATGATTTACACGCCGAGATTTTATCATTGAGAGCATTTAATTACTTGATATTAAATGAGATCAACAAGATTAAAAAAGGACAAGAATCATTCTTGTTGACCCCAGACTTGAAATTTCATAGCAATTTGAAGTTTCTGATGTATATAAGCGAACCGCCATGTGGTGATCTGTCCATGGAGTTGATCAATGGAGGTGAATCATGGAAAAGGAAACAAGACGGTGAATTGATCCGGGGCAGATCAAATTTCAATCAAGTTGGCATCATTAGAACTAAGCCAGGTCGATTGGATTCATTAATTTCCTTGAGCAAATCATGTTCTGATAAATTGTGTAGCCGGCAATATTATGGGTTTTGCAATGCCATCACGTCATTTTTACTAAATGATAATTTCAAGCTTGATTACTTGATCTTGGATCTGGATAAAGTTAACGATACCAGCTTACAAAGATGTTTTTGTGAGAGGTATAATGGATTGACCGTAGACCCATTGTTGAAAGTTTTACCAACAACGTTACGTTTCAAATATGCAAAACAAGAAAAGAAGAAACCATCTGATTTGAGTTTAGTGATGATGTTGACCGATGACAACAAGTGGCGATCAGAAGTTATTGGGAATAACGGGTTGAAGAATGGACGATCAAAGATCACAAGTCAACACGCTTCAACGTTGAGTAATGCTAATATGATTAAGGAATTCTTGGATTTAATACCTAGTGATGTTAAAAAATACTCAGATTTGAAAAACTTTAACGATACAAGAGAGTCAATGAAAAGAGTGATAAGAAATGATGTATTGCAAAATGACTGGATATCTAATTATAAAGATGATTTCTATATAAGGGAACTGAATTTAATCTGATTCACTCCCACTTTCCCCTTCATCACCTTCTACACCTTCAAGTATATCATCATTAAACTCACTAGCATCAAATTCTGGCACATCATCATCATCTTGTACATTTTCTGCATTTTCTAATACACTGATCAACTCTTTGTTTTGATTCGGAACTAAATCAATAGCTTTAAAACCTTGTGCATTTTTCAAACTGACATCACAACCTGCATCTATTAATGTCTCTACTAAGAATTCGCCATGTTCCGGTTCTTCTTTGGAATATTGTACCAGAAGAAATAATGGTGTTTCTGATTCTTTATTCAATGGATCAACTTCTACTCCTTCTTGATCTAATATTAAATCCAACACTTCATAAGATCCATATTTACAACAAAGATGCAAAGGAGTATTCCCAGTGAAATCCCTTGTTGAGTTAATTATCTGAGCCAATTTTTCATTATCTGGTATTTCTGATATAATGGTATTTAATAAATCAATATTATTCAATCTGGAACACGATAAGAGTTGTTGTTGAATCAAAGATTCATCAATTTCCTCCTCTGCCTCCTTCTTGACAACTGGATCAGGTACAGGCGGAGATAGAACAGGAGGTGGCGGTGTTGTCGTAGGTAATGGAGGAGGTGTGCTTCCAATTGACAATGATTCCAATGATTTTTCTAATGGCATTTGAGTTTATACTGTGTATATGATTGTTTCCTTCCGGTCAGTTTCAAAAAACTAAAACTGATTTGTGTTTTTTTGTGTGTTTTTTTTTGCGTTCTTTTAGCTTTTTGGCGTGAGAAGGAGACAAAAGTATTGCTCCTGTTCATTATATATAGAACTATATATCAAATGAAGATACCCTTGAGACTTTAATGGTATCATTGCCAGAAGCTTTAGCTATTGCTGAAGACTTTTTTCAATGTTTAGACTACTTACAATAGAGGAAATCTATATTTTCTGTACATACAACAGATATATATTCATCCACATTTACCCTTGAATGAGAATTCTGCATTACGTCATGAAGTACTCCAGTAAAACAATTTTAGACTATCTTTTATCAACTGTAGGGACCAGTATATAGTGTCCCTTTAGACAATATATTCAATGTATTTGTTTCGCGTGTTCTACAGTTTCTCTGTTGTATGCGGGTTTCACCTTCGGGTTGATCGGTCTCTACCCCTTTGAATACTAATGTGATGAATACTAAAATGAGGAAGACAAATTATATTCACGAAATGTTTAAAGGTAATTCTAACTTGGCTTCTTGGGTGGCATTGAGTTTTGTTCCATAATGAGTATCAAGTAAAGTCCCTGTCAATGGTGATGTTTTACAACCTGTTGAAGATTGAAAACTGATGTATTTTTGCTGCACTACTGTTTTATGTGTGGGTAAGTGAGAGTAGAGATAGGTACCATTAGCGATCAATCAATCAACGATCAGTGGCAATGGTGTCAATAAGAGCTATATATTTCATCCGTACTTTAGGCCAATAATAATATTTGAATAGTCTGGTTTGTCCTTTTAATATTCAAGGGCGCTTATGAAATATTGTCCAATTGATAACCACAACTCTTATCTCCGGATTTAGGTATCAGGTCATATGGATATAGCCATACCTGGCATACTCGGTTAGTTAATATATCCGATACGATGATATAATCCGAGTCCTTCTCTTATTGGAGTCTGGTGGTGGTGGCCGTGGCCGTGGCTGCTCTCTATATAATATTAATCGTGCCATAAAATATGCAAATCAGTTTTTCGCTGTGTGTGGTAAATAATAAGTTTAATAATAATAATAAACTTATCTTTTGCCCATGGGGATCCGAATATGGCAGCAACTTATTTTATAATGGAAATCCCACTTTTATTATTATATTTTATTTACTGGAACCAGCTCAATTCTACTTATATTCAATCAATTGTAAGGATATAGAATCAGAATGGCTTCAACTTCTCCTTCAACTCCGGTAAGACCAAGACTTCATAAGAGAACTGTCACCGGTTTCACTCCCAATGAAATCTTAGCCATTGATAGTATCATTCCTTCTCAATCGAGAAAGATTTGGCAAAAATTTGGTTCCAAGGATTTTAAAGGTGTCGAAGAATTTGAACAGTTATTTGTTCAAAATGTGGAAACTTCATTGGCTAGGTCAATGTATAACTGTGATAATTTGGCACTGTACCAGGCACTGTCAAATGTCATTAGAGAAAAATTGATCTTACATTGGAATAAGACCCAACAATTACATACACTGAAGGATGCCAAGAGAATCTATTATTTATCATTGGAATATCTTATGGGAAGAGCTATGGACAATGCTCTTATCAATTTAGATATCAAGGATTTAACTTCAAAGGCAATTGATGAATTAGGATTCAATTTGGAAGATGTCTTGGAAGTGGAACCGGATGCCGGTTTAGGTAATGGTGGTTTAGGTAGATTAGCTGCATGTTTTGTTGATTCTTTATCCACTTTGAATTACCCCGGTTGGGGTTATGGGTTACGTTATCAATACGGTATCTTTGCTCAAAAGATCATTGATGGTTATCAAGTTGAGACCCCTGATTATTGGTTAAGTTTTTCCAATCCTTGGGAATTACCAAGGTTTGAAATACAAATTCCAGTGGATTTTTATGGTTACACTGAAATAGTTACTGAAAAGGATCAAACTTTTAAGAAATGGTCAGGTGGTGAACGTGTATTAGCCGTTGCATATGATTTCCCCATCCCTGGTTACAACACTTCCAATGTCAATAATTTAAGATTATGGTCTTCAAGACCAACAAAGGAATTTGACTTCTCCAAATTTAACCAAGGTGATTATTCCAATTCTGTCAATGATCAACAAAGACTGGAAAGTATAACTGCTGTCTTGTATCCTAATGATAATTTTTACCAGGGTAAAGAGTTGAGATTGAAACAACAATATTTTTGGGTCGCTGCCTCATTACATGATATTGTCCGTAGATTTATCAAAACCAAGAGAAATTGGTCAGAATTCCCTGACCAAGTTGCTATTCAATTGAATGATACCCATCCAACAATTGCCATTGTCGAATTACAAAGAATTCTTGTCGATCTTGAACATTTGACTTGGGATGCTGCTTGGGCCATTGTCGTTAAGACAATTGGTTATACTAATCATACAGTTATGCAAGAGCTGTTGGAGAAATGGCCATTGGATTTATTTGGTAATTTGTTACCAAGACATTTGGAAATCATTTATGAAATCAATTATCAATTCTTGAATAAAGTTGCAAAGAAATTCCCAGGTGATAATGAATTATTAGCCAACGTTTCCATCATTGAAGAAAGTTCTCCTAAAAACATTAGAATGGCCAATTTGGCCATTATTGGCTCTCATAAAGTTAATGGTGTTGCTGAGTTACATAGTGAATTGATCAAGACTACAATTTTCAAAGATTTTGTTAGAGTTTATGGTTCTGAAAAATTCACCAATGTTACCAATGGTATCACTCCAAGAAGATGGTTAAGAGAAGCCAATCCAAAATTGGCTGAATTGATTCTGTCCAAATTGGGTGGATATGATTATTTGACAAACTTAAACGATTTGAAAAAATTGGAATCGTTTATCCATGATGCCGAATTTAAACTGCATTGGTCAGATATCAAATTGGAAAATAAGAAAAGATTGGCCAAATTAATCAAGAGTTTAACAAACACCGATGTCAATCCAAGTGTCATGTTTGATATCCAAGTTAAGAGAATTCATGAATACAAGAGACAACAATTGAACATCTTTGGAGTCATTTATCGTTATATTCAAATTAAATCTACTCCAGCACTGGAACGTGCTAATAAATTCACACCAAAAGTCACCATCATTGGTGGTAAAGCTGCTCCGGGATATTACATGGCAAAGACTATTATTCATCTTATTAACCAGGTTGGTGAAGTTATCAACAATGATCCAGATGTTGGTGATTTGTTGAAAGTTGTCTTCGTCCCTGATTACAACGTTAGTAAGGCACAAATCATTTGTGCTGCATCAGATTTAAGTCAACATATTTCCACTGCTGGTACTGAAGCTTCAGGTACATCAAATATGAAATTCGTCTTGAATGGTGGATTAATTATCGGTACCGTTGATGGTGCTAATGTGGAAATCACTAGAGAAATTGGTGAGGACAATATCTTTTTATTTGGTAACTTGTCAGATGGTGTTGAAGATTTAAGAAATAAACATAGATTAGGTACTAATGTTCCAAGTGGTTTACAACAGGTCTTTGAGATGATTGAAAGTGGTAAATTTGGTGATCGTGGTGAATATCAATCATTGATCGATTCCATTAGATCCCATGGTGATTATTACCTCGTTACCGATGATTTCGAAAGTTACATTACAGCTCATGAATTGGTTGATGATGAGTTTAAGAATCATCATGATGACTGGATCATCAAATCAATTAAAAGTGTTGCCAATATGGGATTCTTTAGTAGTGATAGATGTATCGAAGAGTATGCTGAAAATATTTGGAATATAGAGCCGGTTACCGAGCAGGCAATTTAAAAGAGTGAGTGATTATCATCTCTTTTATCTCAATTCAAGTTTTTTTAGCAATTGAATAATTATACAAACTGCTGATGTTGCACAAGGTGATTTTGTTCATCATTTTAATTCTTTTTATATAAACATTCTAATTTCTATTTCATTAATTAAATTTATATTATCTTATCATTCAGCCGTGACCAGCATTCATAGACAATACCACCTGAGTATCGTTTTGGAGAGACTTTCGTTAAAAGAGTATCTCAAAGGCATTGCCTTGGAATATTTACAGAAATAACTTGGTGGATTTTAGTGTCAAGAGCCTTATATATCAATAAAATATAAACAAAAAATGATAAAAGAACTAATGATTGCAACGGCAACGAATAAAACACAAGTGGAAACGCTTCACGGACTCAACGCCACTTTGAAGATCCAAAATGCTCGTACACCAAGTTTATTTCCGCTTTTTTCTCCGGTTCACTTGTTGAAATTCGTGAGTGACCAAAATCAATAATTTTGAAATGGCCATCTGTGGTGACGATGGCATTATCCTTTTTGATATCATTCTGCAACACATTTTTACTGTGCATTTTCTCATATGAAGGGATAACTTCCCTATCAAAAAACTCCTTTGTAATTTTAAAATTAGGGTCCTCTTCCAACATTTCAATCATAAGGTAACCACCACAAAGCCTTAAATAAAGCGGATCTGGGAATGGATAGAGATCACTTAATCTGCCATAAGCTTACAACCGTGGAATGAAATTGCCACTAAACTCCAGCAACATACAATATGCTTTCAGTTCTCTTACAGTATAGTCGATTGAGTTCTGATAATCATATTTTAGAGTAACGCGGTCGCCCCATATGCTGGCCTTGAACCTTCGACCTACAAAGGGATCATAGACCTGGAGGATTGCTGTTTTTGGTAAGAGGTTCTTGCCATACAACATGTTTTGTTCAGAAATCCATTTTGAAAACTTTGTAGAATCGATTTTGACCACCTGTGAACCACGCCGTCCAATTGCAACAATTTCAGTGACCAGATATGCTATGTTGCCGTAGGACGGAGTTTTGGAAAACCTTTCTTCAAAACGGCTAACTTTTGAGTTGAACATTTGACAAGTTTCGGATGTTGAAGCTCGTCCCTTTTTGTTTTGTACTGAGCTTTCATTGACGCTACTAGAAAAGTCTTTAGACCTCGAATTTGGAGGATTTTATAAAATAATTTGTCTCTTTCAGATAAGTGGCGTTAATAGTGGATGGTATGATATCATGTTTGACCTCACCACCGGCTTCATCAATTGGTGAATCTGTTTGCTGCAGTCCACTAAAGCTTATGTTTTCCTCATTATTATTCTCTGCAGCTTCACTTATTTCCGTCAATTTCTCACTAATCAGACGTTTGAACTCCGCTATTTCATCCAAATATTTTTGGGACATATGGAAGAAACTAGCGAAGTATAATCTGATATAGGGATCGTCCATATTAAAGACCGAAAATTCTGACTTGATGCACACTAACTTTTCCGAATCATCAGTAGCATCCTGAGCATCATTTTTCGAAGCATCTTCACCTTCTGAAGCATCTTTCATATCATTAATTAAATCGACAGCATTCACAGCCTCTTCATTGTTTGTATCACCCTCTTTTTTCCACGCATCTTCAACTTTGAAAATGAGCTTTATGAAAACAAAGGACTTGAGGTCTGTAAGCACAAACCTTGGTGAACCGAGGGACACACCAATCGAGGTGTATTTGGTAATAGTTTTGATAACTTCTGACAGACGAGCGTCTGTCAGAACATCACTAACATTACCTTTCAAGCGTTCAACGCAAGAACCAAATTCCATACTCATATATTTTACCTCTCCTACTCCTGTGTAAAACACAGGTAGGAGTGCCCAGTATCGTCAAATTGGGCAAAATATCCAATATCCAAATCAGGTGTCGAATCTAGCCCACAAAATTTGGTGCCATGTTTGTCCTTCGACAACTCTGACCATAATTTGATGTCGCCGTTTTCGAATTTGACATAAGGCCTGTCCTCGATGATCTGCAGAATCTTTCTCGAGATTTTTCCTTTGTAACGATCAAGAGAAGACTCAATTAGTGGTCTTATAATGCTGTAGACAGAATTCTCAAATGCCCCTTCGACCTCCCCTTCATAATCAACACGCCGGGCACACTCTTGAGCCTTTTCAAGAGGAAATTTAGCATTCTTTTTAGCTTTTTTGAAAGCAGGTGAACTCAAATATTCTTTAACATATTTGGAAACGAACGCTGGCCGGGCAACATTGTTCTTCCCGATCATTAGTATTTGATACTTCTTCACCTCCTCAAAATGAGTTATGCCGACGTCGTATTCTGATCTACCCACTTTGAACTTCATTTGCTGCTTCTGAGGACGCTCTTTTTGTTTTTTAATATAAGCTTTCGAAGTGTTTGCTAATTCCCCAACAACAGAAGTCAGTTTGTCGAAAGCAGCAGGTTTCAGAACAGATAAGCTTGATTTTGAATATTGTGAGATATTCTCAATGGTAGTAACGGTAGTCGCATCACTACTATTAATGGTCTTTAATGCGCTGCTACTAGCTTTCAGAACAACGTCGCTTAACTTTGCTACGACTTTTGGCAAAGGCCATGTTAAGTATATTTTCAACCGCTCATAGTCTGAAATCAGGGCGAAAGAGTTCCGATATTTTTTCAGTAACTCGTGATTTGAGTCAATCTCAAAATCCCTTTGGTGTTGTTGTAGCTCGTATAGGATAGCTGGAGCATAAATAATGGGAACAAATGTCTGTTGGATATGTTCTTCGACTTCATTATATCTTTTCAATTCTTTTGTCTCCGTACTCTTATCATTGATATCTTTCTTACCATACTTATTTTTCATTTCGGTTGGAACTTTGTTCAAATCATGGACAAGCTGAGAAGTATCTTCATACTTGGAGTCCGTCAAATTTTGTTGGACATCTTGAGACTTTTTAGTTGACCACTTAAGCCAACAAACTGGCAAAATTCATCAAACAATGGGGAAATGGCTTTTTTGAACTTTCCCAGATTTTTAATGGCTTTCGCTTCCAGCCTTGCCACCTTTGCCAGCCTTGCCAGGGTTTCCAGTTCTTCACTTGCACCCAACCTTCTTTTTTTAGAACAATTTGCCATTGAGAGATTTTCGAGAGTTATACCAGCAATTAAAAATTAGAATGTGACTGTCCTTTTGTATTTCAACAGATAAGTCATTTTTGTTCTGTCAAATTTTAATTAATCCCTTTACATTTCTCAGATAGGCACATCAATGAGAGGTCAATAATAAAGCGATACCTATTTGATCATTGGGTCCTGCTCCATAGACAGATGAAATTTAGAAACTAGGTTTTAAGACCTTACTCGTTACTCTTGTTTTGTTGTGTATTCAAATGCACACCTCAATGTCACACTATATACATCAATGTCAGAAAATCTTAACATTTCATTCATTTAATGAATGACTTATTATTAGAACAAAAAGGCTATTTACGATTGTCTGATACTTAAATTAGATATGGTGGTGGCTGAAGATTTGTGCTAGAAATATGGAGTATCCCATTATTGGACATAACGGCATCTACTTCAATACTGTCTCTTGATAGTTCTTGTAAATATTGGGAAAGAATATAGTGTTTTAGTTTTAGATGTAATTATACATTGAAATCGATATACATTTAGATTAGATATGTGTATTAAAGCAGGTACAAGGGTAATATCAAGACTTAAGACAACTGAAGAAATCACCAATTTCATAAACTCACCAACTTGGTCAATACAAGAATTAGAAGCCAAACAAACACCACCACCACTGATTGATATACTGAAATATAACAAACTTTCCGGATTGACAATTAATAGTGATATAGGTATACAAAAGCAAATCAATTTTATAAGCCAATTACATTACATGGTTACAAGGATGCTGACGACACGGATTTGATAAGGTTAAAAATTCAACATCGTGGTGACAGGTTGACAATTGATGAATTGATGAGACAGATAAATTTCCTTACAGAAGATAATTTGAAAGGTGGAATAGGCATGTGAGATGCTGTGGCATTACCAGTACTGAAGTCAGAAGATTATTGTATCGTGAAAGAAGGATTGTATAAGTAAGAAAATGACTATTTAATAGAATTATTACGACTATCCATTGAACCGGTACCACCAATTCAAATAATCCGTTAATTTCCCTTGTGAACATTTTCAACTCTTTATTACTTTTGTTCATATTATCCAAGTCCGTGGACTTGGCAACGTTGTCTATTTTGGTCCAAACAAGTAATTTTGAAAAAATCCCCTAATGTACAAGTGGAGACAAAGAAGTCGCTGGGAGGAAACAGTGGAAGCGTCTCACTCACCGGCTTGAATTACAAATTGAGAATTTTTTTGCAATCTTATATATGCATGTGTTCAATTATAAATTCAAATTGAAAGAACAACAGGAGAGTCATCATCGAAAAAAGAGTAAAAGCCTCAAGAGACTGCTGTGAATCGAGAAACGCAAATCGATGTTAGTTCAATGAGTGCTATAAACATCTTTGATGGAGATTGTCAGATGGCTTGCTATGCAAGCGCTAATAGTCAATTGCATACAAACTTAAATGAGGTGTTAACTAGTGTTATTTTCGCCTCACTTGATAAATAGCTTCAAAACACGATGTGTTACCTGTAAGTAAATGTTCCTATTTTTATATAAAGAAAAAATTAAAAGTTGTAAATAAAAAAAAATCAACAAAACAGAAGTTAGAAGATAGAGAGAATCAACATTATAGACATTTATAGAGATGATTTTAATATCCAGGAAGATAGTGGTACTCCTCCTCTTGACTCTCACTTCACATCTAGCAGCATCTTTACCAGTGACACCAGATCTGTCGAAAGATGATCAAGATAATTATAGAGTTGAAACATTGCCCGGTCTTGATAAGCTAAGTGAAGTGCCGATCATGTACTCTGGACATTTACAAATTGATGAATCAACAAATACAAATTATTTCTTTTGGAAATTTATCAAACCAAGAGAACAGGAGAGTAGTAATCGGACGATTTTTTGGTTGAATGGTGGACCAGGTTGTTCATCTATGGATGGAGCATTAATGGAAGTTGGACCATTACGTATAAATAAAGACATTGAAGTTGAATTCAATAATGGATCATGGTATGAACAAGGAGATTTAGTGTTTGTGGATCAACCTGGTGGGACCGGGTTTTCATATACAGATGCATATGATAAGGAGTTATCACAAGTTGCTGATGATTTCATGATTTTTTTAAAAGAGTATTTCCAATTGTTCCCAAATGATTTGAACAATGAAATATACCTTGCCGGTGAAAGTTATGCTGGTCAATATATACCATATATTGCCAAGCTGATTTCTAATTCTACACAAACAAACGATTACAATTTAAAAGGTTTATTGATTGGTAATGGATGGATTTCACCAAATGAACAATCATTGAGTTATATACCGTTCATGATGGATGCCGGTTTCATATCTCAACATGATTCATTTTTCCCAGATTTGTTACAAAGACAAGAAGCTTGTCAAAATGCCATCTCGAAGGGGGAAACCAAATCCATTAGAAAATGTGATAGTATATTGGATTATATCTTGAGTTATACCAAGAATGAAACACTGAATGATGATTCACAATGTGTTAACATGTATGATTACTCTTTAAGAGATTCATTCCCATCTTGTGGTATGAATTGGCCACCTTTATTACCATATGTGACTAAATTCTTAAGAGATGAAAAAGTGATGAAATTGTTAAATTTGAAAAAATTTAGACAATGGAATGAATGCGATAGTGGAGTTAGTAGAAATTTGAAACTGGAACATTCACAACAATCCATTGTTTATATACCTGATTTATTAACAAATTATAAAGTGATGTTATTCAACGGTGCAAGAGATATTATTTGTAATACTATGGGTACTGAGATGATGATATCTAATATGGAATGGGCAGGATCTAGAGGTTTCAGTTCCGATGTTGAACAAATCAATTGGTACTATGATGATACCATTGCAGGTACTGTGAAGAGTCAAGATAATTTGACATTTGTCAATGTTTATAATGCATCTCATATGGTTCCATTTGACAATAGTGCGATATCAAGAGGTTTAATGGATATAATGATTGAAAATTATGAATCTGTTGATAATGGTATTGAAACTCCTGTTTATAATATCAAGAGATTTGAATCGAATCATAATAATTCAACGTCATTGCCAGGACATCAAAGTAAACCGGAATATAACGATTTGATATCATCTCATTCGGCAGCTTTTTACATTTTTGAAATCATTGTTGTGATCATAATATTGTACGGTATTCATTATTTTTACAAGTATTATAATGATATATCGAGTAGAAGACCAACTTCAATTTTACAAAATGGTAATGCTAACACCAATAGGAAATCGAAAAAAGTTCATTGGTTTGATGAAATGGATGAGAATTTCATCAATGGAGATGTCCACAACAGTCAAGACCAGCAAGAAGTAGAAGAAGATGGTAAAGGGATTATGAGTAATTTATGGAATAAATGGACTTCATCATATAGCAAGGTGCCGACAAATGCCGACCATAGTAATAATGAAGATATAGAGATGTCTGGTGGAGAAGTGCAACAGCAACAGCAACAGCAGCAGCATAATAATAGGTTGAATGAGGATTTTATAGTTGAGAGTGAAGATGAGCAGTGAAAGTGGTGGTGGTAGTACTGTATAGAAAGAGTGAACGTTGGGGATTTAATTTCCGTTTTCTGGTATTATATTATACGTACTTAACCGCCGGCACTCCTGGTGGTTTTTCGAACTGCAAACTGCAAAGAAAACCAGACCGCCCCTAATAAAGCGAAAATTTTTTGCGTCGGCTTTGCGCGAGCCAAACAAATAAATACCAGAGCAGAAGCAGCAGCACAAGCGCAAGACAAAAAGAGAAAGAAAAATTACTAATCATTTTTTTACTGGGCGACTCATTTTTCATAATCATCTTCAGATACCTATTTACTACTCACTACAACACACTACAACATGGATGACTTGTCTCTATTCACAAACTCAGACTTTTTCGACTACGAAGTGTTTGCCAAAGACCTGCTGGAACCTATCAAACAGGAAAATATCGAAAATATAGATGAATTTTTAAACAGTATATCTAATATTTCACCAGAGTCAATTTTCACAGCCAATAACAATAACAACAATAATGATTATAATACTCAACAACAACAGCAACAGCAAGAGATTAAACAAGAGTTCATAAAACCTTCATTGATCTTCTCGCCAGGATCACAGGACTCCAAAATCCCGGAAGTCAAAGAAGTTAAGAAACAACGAAATACAGCGGCTTCTGCTAGATTTAGAATTAAAAAGAAGCAAAAACAACAAGAGATGGAGTTGAAAATTTACAAATTGAATGAAGATATTTCTAATTTCAACAATCATATTAAGAAATTGGAGATTGAGAATAGGATACTAAAGAATTTAGTCTTTGAAAAGGGTAACAACAATAACTCGTCGTCGTCACTGGTGAAGAAGGAAAATGGTACTCAGAGATCAATACCTAATTTCTTACAAAAAAGCAGCATTGATTTCCATTATACCATATAGCCAAAGCCAAAGCCAAAGAGGAAAAAAACAAAATATGATAATAATGATGATGATGATGATTATTTAAGTTATGAAAGTTATGAAAGACGGTTATACAAGAAAGAGTATTGCGAATGGATCTCTGTAGATGTTCTATTTACTGGGTCAATGGAATGAGGCAACACACATATATATATGTATATATATATATAATACGATATATGTTTAAAAGTTTGTATTTAAGTCAGTTATGTCATTTGCTCTTTATGTATCATAAATGCTTATACTCAGTTCCTCTCATTTGTAGAAGTATTGTCTGTGTCTTGAGACACTTCCTTATCTATCGCAGCAACACCACTGTTACTCATTTGATGTCAATTCATTGCCTATGCAATTTTTGACTTGCTATCTATCACTTAAGCGCCTGGTCTGAGTTACCTCAAATGGATACGTTTGGTGTTCTTATACACGATAATTTGTGAACAGTTTTAATTAGATAGTTAAATAATAGACAGACAGTATAAGTGTATACATTAGCTGGTCAGATACGATAAAGAGTCGGCATTATCAAATAATTACATTCAATAAGGGAAAAGACTAAACAACCCGGTAATAAATTTGAAAAGAATATAAATGTAAAATGAAAAAAAATGAAAAAAACTGTATGCATATAGGTAGGATAATGTGGTGAGTATAATATTATAATAATAATGTGAGTAACAAGCACTTATATTATCAACGCCTTTTATTATGCTTGAGTATCAGTGCCAACGCAGCAGCACCAAGTCCAATGAATCCACTTATCACAGCTACACCGATTAAACCGTCTGATATAATTTGCAAAATGTTAGTAATTTAATTGATGTGATGATGTATTTCCCATAAACAAGAGAATGATAATATCAGTGATAAAAACTTACCCTTTGCTATTTTTTCCTCGATACAACTTTTCAATTGAATTGCTTGTAAATTATCAGGTTCATGTTGTAAAAGCAGATCTACATATCTTTTCAGATCTTGTAATTCACTAATCTTATAAAACCCAAGACTTAGATAATAAAGACATTCTCTTCTCCTCTGTGGTGAATTTTTGAAAATTTTAATCAAAATTTCTAAACCTTGCTTATTCTCACTTTTCAAATTGGATTTAATCAATCCCCAAGCATAATTGAATTGGGATTGTATAGTTGGTTCAGGTTGTTCTGATTGTACTTGATCATACAATATATCTAATTGAGCTTTTGATAAAGGGCTGATAAATAAAAGTCAGTACATCTATCTATGTGTGTCATAAAATGCGAAATCAATCCTATTAAACAATATATAAAATCATCACTTACGTATTAAGATCTTCCAATGCTGTTATTCAAATTTTGTCATCCGTTAGTAAATTGAATCGGGAGAGACACAACAGTGTGGTGCGGTAATATAAAACATACCAGGTAAAAAGCTAAGTTTAGACATGATCTGATATTATAAATGTGCTATTGTAGTTGTTCTCCTGTTATATTTATTGCCTTTGTCTTCTTTTCCTTCTTTCTTTCGGCGCTAACCACTCAGCCAGCCCCTGACTGCCTAATTGTAGTTAGAGTGTACTTTAACTACAATTATGCTTAAATAGGTAATTCCCATACACCGCGTTTGTTCTTAATGCACGACTGATTTGGTCAATTTGGTGATCTTTTAACATTAAGGCATATAACAGGGACTCAATTTATCTTGGTTTGAATCAGTTATATATCTCATTTGCAAAAACAATTGTCATGTTATCTGCACACCAATAATCCATACTAAACCATCTTATCAGCTCATTATTGACTCTTCTTCCCAATGAAATATTTCAAACTTTTCCCATTTTACAAAAATTTTTTTTTTTTTTTTTTCGCTCTGTGTGTGTGAGTATTGTGTTCGTCAATCTTTTCATTTTTATTACTCATAAATACAATCTCTTGGTAGATCAAACCATCTGTTTTTTAATTTGAAGAGTAAACTCATATATTCAAGATGTTAAGAAACACTGCTAGATCGGTTGTATCAAGAAAGCTCAAGCTGCAATCTGCTTCCATCTTGAGAAGATCAGCTGCTGGTGTATTGACCAAGGCTTCCCCATCATCATCTTCTTCTTCACAACATCAACAATACGTCAGATACTATTCAACAAGATCAACAGTGGTCCAATTATTGAACAACATTGGATCCAAGAGAGAAGTTGAACAATATTTGAAATATTTCACATCTGTCTCCCAACAACAATTTGCCGTTATCAAAGTTGGAGGTGCTATCATCACACAACAATTACCAGAGTTGGCTTCTTGTTTAGCATTTTTATACCATGTTGGATTATATCCAATCGTCTTACATGGTACTGGTCCTCAGATCAATGAGTTGTTGGAAAATGAAGGTGTTGAACCTGATTATTCTGATGGTATTAGAATCACCGATGAGAAGACTATGGCCGTTGTTAGAAAATGTTTTTTGGAACAAAATTTGAAATTGGTAACGGCATTGGAACAAATGGGTGTTCGTGCTAGACCAATCACCGCTGGTGTGTTCTCTGCTGATTACCTTGATAAATCAAAATATAAATTGGTTGGTAATATCACTTCGGTAAACAAAGCTCCAATTGAAGCCAGTATCGCAGCTGGTGCATTACCAATTTTAACTTCATTAGCAGAAACCCCATCGGGACAAATTTTGAATGTCAATGCAGATGTTGCCGCTGGTGAATTAGCAAGAGTCTTTGAACCTTTGAAAATTGTTTATTTAAATGAAAAAGGTGGTATCATCAATGGTAACACTGGTGAAAAAATTTCAGCTATAAATTTGGATGAAGAATATGAAGATTTGTTGAAGGAAAGTTGGGTTAAATATGGTACCAAATTGAAGATTAAAGAAATTAGAGATTTGTTAATTCACTTACCAAGATCATCATCAGTTGCTATTATTGATGTAAATGATTTACAAAAAGAATTATTCACCGATTCCGGTGCAGGAACTTTAATCAGAAGAGGTTACAGATTATTGACAAGAAGCTCATTAGAAGAATTCCTACAACCAGATTTGTTGAGATCTGCCTTATTGAGAGATCGAGAAATTGCCTCTGGTAAGATCAGTGTTGCTTCTTACTTGAGAGAATTAGAGAATGCTCAATTCAAAGCTTATGGTGATGAACCATTAGAAGTCTTGGCCATAGTTAGAAACGATGATACTATTCCTAAATTGGATAAATTATTGGCAACTAAAAATGGTTGGTTAAACAATGTTACTGATAACATTTTCAACGCCATCAAGAAGGATTACCCTGTATTGCAATGGACTGCAAGGGATGATGATCCAAATACCGCTTGGTTTTTCAGTAAATCCGATGGTTCATTTGCCAAGAATGGACATATCTTGTTCTGGTATGGATTATCAGATTCAAAACAAGTTGGTGCATTGATTGACTCATTTTCTAAGAAAATCTCACATATCAAACCAAATGATGTCGAATCGAATTCATCAACAGTTTTCAATTCTTCTCAACAAGTTCGTGCATTCCATACAGCAAAGAAACAACAATTTGGTGTTAGATCTTATTCCACTCATTCTAACCCAACTCCTCCGTTAGTTGATGGAACAAATACTAAAAAATCTAAAATTGCCCTTATTGGTGCAAGAGGTTACACGGGACAAAATTTGATTTCCATGATTGATCAACATCCTTACTTAGAGTTGACTCATGTCTCATCAAGAGAATTAAAAGGAACAAAATTACAAGGTTATAATAAAGCTGAAATTACTTATGAAAATTTACAAGTTGAAGATATCAAAAAGATGGAAAAAAATGGTGAAGTTGACGTTTGGGTAATGGCATTACCAAATGGAGTTTGTAAACCATTTGTCGAAGCTATAGAATCATGTACTTCAGGTACTTCTAAAATCATTGACTTGTCTGCCGATTACAGATTTGATGAATCTGGAGAATGGATTTATGGATTACCTGAATTGAATTCAAGACTGGAAATTGCCAACGCTAAGAAAATCTCCAATCCAGGTTGTTACGCTACACTGCTGCAATTGGCCATCGCTCCATTGAAAGAATTTGTCGATGGTACCCCTTCCATATTCGGTGTTTCTGGTTACTCTGGTGCCGGTACTAAACCATCACCAAAGAATGATGTCAATTTCTTAAACAATAATTTGATTCCTTACTCATTAACTGATCATATCCATGAACGTGAAATCTCAGCTCAATTAGGTTTCAACGTTGCATTTACCCCACACGTTGCCCAATGGTTCCAAGGTATTACTCATACAATTTCTATCCCATTGAAGGAAAAATTAACTTCAAGAAAGATCAGAAACTTGTATCAGGATAGATATCAAGGTGAGCAATTAATCACTATCGGTGGTGAAGTCCCATTGGTTAAAGATATCAGTGGTAAACATGGCGTTGTCATTGGTGGTTTTGCAGTCAATGCAAGACAAGATAGAGTTGTCATCGTTGCTACCATCGATAACTTGTTGAAAGGTGCTGCCACACAATGTTTGCAAAACATCAATTTGGCTATGAAATACGGTGAATACGAAGGTATTCCAGATGACTTGATCATCAGAGGTTGAATCGTTATATATATTTATATATGAAAGATAAAATAGATAATTAAAGCTCCTTTTTTGAAAAATAAAAACCCAAAAGCTGTAAAAAAAAAAAAGATCAAAACTTTTTGTTGAAAAAAAAAATACTACACAAAGGCATCGCTTGTATTTTAACAGCTTATTCAAAGATGACTGAAGACACATCTAAACTCAACCCTTCAAAATTGGGGACAAAAGAATAGTAAGTATCCCTTCCCCTTTCCCAAGTCTGTGAGACAAAAAAGCAAAACGAAATTAACACTCATCTATACCCAGTTGGGACAATTTTTACAAATTGGAAAAGACAAATTATGAAGAGAACCCTGAAGATACAGGAGAATGTTGGTTTGATGATTCCGATGCAGAATTGAAAATGATTGAATTTTTATTTGAAAACCTTGGTGAACTCCCGACTTTGAATGAAAATTCCAGTATTGTTGATTTAGGCACGGGGAATGGACATTTATTATTTCAAATAAGAGAAGAAGGTTTCAAAGGTGATTTGATCGGTTTAGATTACAGTGAAGTTTCTGTTGAATTTGCACAAAAGATTGCAAAGACAGAACAAGTGGATAATATCGAGTTTATAAGATGTGATTTGTTAGATAAAGACGATTCTTTTTTACAAAAAGGGCTACAATATGATATCGTGTTAGATAAAGGTACATTTGATGCTATTCTGTTGAGTGATGCCGTAGATGAAGATGGCAAGTTGGGGATACAAAGGTATCCTAAAAATGTTCAAAATTTGTTGAAAAAAGACGGAATATTGTTAATAACGTCATGTAATTTCACAAAAGATGAATTGGTCAAATTGATCTCATCTCAAGATTTAACAGAGTGGAAATTGATAGATTATCCATCATTTGAATTCGGTGGTGTAAAAGGTTCAACAATATGTAGCGTTGCATTTATTAAAAAATGATGATAATGATGTCGATGATGACGTTTATGATATTCATGACGATTCTAACTGATTTCCTTGACCAACTTGTATAATTTTGTTGCATTATCCGCTTGTCCAAACTTGAGAGCATATTGTACCGGTTTATCATTTTCGATAAAGTTGAACCTTAAAAATTTCTCCCCATTCAATGAACTCTCCATGCCATGGAATATCTCAAATTTAGAAACAATAGGAACGTTCAAGATCACTTTCAAAATGGCATCTGCCCTCATCAACAATCTGTATTTGGAATCATTGGATTTATTCAACCTCAATACTCCAACACCTTTCTCCTTCCATCCTTCTTTAACATTAGTCAAATCTAAAGTGTATAATTTTGATTTCACAGCAAACACTGTCTTTTCCTCTTCTTCTCCCGTTGTTACTTCTTTCTTCTCCAAATGGACTTTTTGATACACTGAATCCTTGGAAGCTGTTGATTCTCGTGTCTCACTGTTTTCTGAATCTTCCTTCTTGAAATCTGGCTCTTGCTCGAATATTGACTTCTTACTCAATGCCTTTTGAAATGCATTACCAAATGATGATCCACCTCCAAAGACAGGTTTAGCACTTGAAGTGTCTCTCGGTGTCGTCTCCTCTTTAGACTTGACATCTTCCTTTTCTTTATTTGTATCTGTATCAAATATGCTTTTCTTCTCACTGAACAATGAGAAAGCAGGTGCTTTACCAAATGAAGTTGTAGATCCAAACACAAATTTTGGCTTCTCAGCGTCTTTTCCCGTTTCCAATTCGTCAATCTTGTCATCTTTTGTTTCAACCTTCTTCGTTGTATTATCAGCCTCTTTCTCTGGTTCTTCTTCTTTTTTATCCTTTCCATCTTCAACCGCTGAGTTTGCTTCAGCAACTTTTGAGGCAATTGCCAGCTTCTTCTTGTCCGATTCTAATGTTTCGTCGTCTGCATCTGATTCCTTTAAACTTCTCTTCTTTGTTGATGTTGTTATCTCTTCTTCTGTAGGCTTTATTACTTCGTCTTTCTTCTCAATTTCCAGATCCTCTACTGGAGATACAGACTTCTCTGGAATTGTCTCTTTGAGGTCCAGCACTGGAGGTGTAGTACTCATGATATAATTCTATATTGGGTAAAATCAATTTATTGTTAAATACATCAAAAGAGATTTTGCTCTTGTGTTTTTTTCTTCAGTTTTTTTTTTTTTTCGTTTTGTTTTTTGCAAAGCACAAGATTCAGTTGTATCTATAGAATGAGAGAGAGAGAGAGAGAATTGAAAGCCTTCTACAATAACACCCTAGATCTAAGGATCTCTGTGTCTCTATTGAGAGTGACCCGTCTTTTTAAGTATATCTTCCAGTTTGTGAGAATTTGGTTTGGAATCGATATTCATCCACTTGCAGCCCCCACCAGCCGGCGGTGGTGAAGCAATCGTAGCAACCACAAGCTACCTCAGGTCATCCCAAGGTAAAGCATAACTCGTAATGGTCCTTCTCTTCAAATAGAGAGTAGTATCTCTCTTCTCAATGTCTAATACTCTAAACTTTGTAAGGTACAAAGCTTAAAGATTCGAAGATGGCTGGATTTCGTTATCAGTCCGATCAAAATTATTTCGCACTCCACAATTTCACTAATCGAGTCTGGGTCTTTGTTTTACAAAACTGTGATATAAACCCATATATATATAAAGATAGAGACAATAACCCAATAAAATATCAGGCAAATACAGAACTAGCAGAGCAGAATTGTTTGCATAAAGAATAATTGGGAAAAGACCGCACCGAATGGAATTTTGAGCTTATCTGGGTTCTTACTTATCAAGTTTCCAACTGCTAACAAAAAACAACGACACAATGCCGGACTCTCCTAAGAGCTCTCTTATTCCAGAAGATCAAGCAGAGCCACCAACCATGTCATTGACGTTGATTTCGGAAGCTCGTTCTAATCCTGATAATGCAATTTACAACATTCCTCCATCAATTCTTAAAAGATTGACCCCAGTATCACCACAGAAGAAAAAATCAGCACATAAAGATATCAGGGGGACTATATTGACGGAAAGGAAGCAGAAACTCAAGGAGTACTCGATAAAGATTGACAGAATCAACAAGAATCAGAAATGGTTAGCAGAAAAGAAGAGAAGGTATAGTAACGAAGCATTACAAGAAAAACTTGATAAAGCATATGAGAGAAGACTACGGTCTTATTCGGCAAAAAGCAAGAGAGCTTCTGAAAGCTTCAGATTGATCAAGTCTGATGACAGCTTATCAAAGGCAGTTAATCAGACTAAATCAATACTTCGGAATTGTGATGTTGGAATAATCAGTGAGCAATGCACATTCCCAAATGAAAGAAATTTAATGAACAAGACAATTTGTAAATATTTTGTTAGGCAGAAGATTGAAAAATTGCTCAAAAGCAAATTGCTTGACTTGGTAACTGATATGAGTTTGAAAGATGAGCTGGTATCAAGTTTAACTTCTCCAGAAGTTGTTAATTCCATTTCATTTATATTTAGAAATTTGAGCGTCCCGCTCTATAATGACTGTGGTTCAAGAGTTTTTTTACAGAGCGTTCAATATATCGTTGAAAGTTACAGTGAAGAAGGTGGGATAATGAATGCCTTGGTGACAACGTTACCAAAGATCAATGACAGAGAGCCTTTTAAGTCAGTTTTTGATAATAAATTAAATGCAGATTTAATTCCGACATTGATTCAAGTTTCAAAAAAATTAGTTACTTCATTCAAATTTTTCATTCAGTCCGATTTGAACAAGTTGAATCATCAATATTTAGTGTTTGTCAGGCTTTGGAAGAAATTTAATGACTTGAATTCTATTTTCATTAAATTTCACTCGATACGGTGTATTTTAAATTTAAATTATTCAATTGAAGTGCTTTTAAGAAGTCAACAAATGTTGAAATTGAAATTGAGAGATTATACATTTGTCACCGTTAAAGAAGAATTGATTAAAGATATTCAAAAATATGACGTGGATATGAATAATTTGAGAAGACAATTACCTATTTTCAAAAAAGATGCTAAAATGCCATGTTTAAATGATGTTTACTTCATTGCAGGAATATTAAAGGAGAATAAAAGAGTTTACAACAGTAAGGATATGTATCCTTCATTTCTCAAATCGATGAATAATTGGAGAATGATTTTGATGCATGAAGAATTCAACACCCGCTTAGAATTGAACAAGGACAGATGTGATATTTTGAATCAAGATTTCAAGACAGATCAAATTTATATATCCAAGTATGAGTCGTACTGTCGGTTGCTAAATTTGGAAAATTTCTTGGAATCACTATCGATGGATCAAGAATTGACAGAATTTGGAATAAGGATTTGTGACTTCTTGAATAATTCCTTGAACGCCAATACAATTTTCCCTCCTTTGGAGTTATCCAATGCCAATTTCAAAGATTTTTTCCAAAAAATTATAGTACATGGATTCAAAGATATTTTAAAAGTGGAAGATGTCGAGAGTTATAAAAATTTACTTGTCAGATTGGATACTGGAACAGGTATAGAACAGGCAAAGGATTTCTTAATAAAATTGGTAAGGTCGTCAATCACCTTCATCATCAGTTCTAATCTTCCAACGGATAAGATTCTGTTTGAAAAATATCAATTTAGAAGGAAATTTGAAATTTTGAATTGTCCACTATTGGTGGAAAGAAGTTTTGACATTTTGAGAAGGGGTAAGAATTTAGAATACTTGCTAATGACGGAAATTTGTAAATTATTCGAAGATAAAAGGTATCACTTGATTGAATCGTTGCAAATGTTCAAGTTCATCATTGAACAGCACATTCCATTTGTCAACAAGGTAAACAATTGGAACAAAATTGAAAAGTATTTATTGCATGATGAATTGGACCAAAGTTTATCAAATTTCAAAGATGAACTTGTTATTTTGAAAAAATCATTGCATAAATTGATTGAATTAAACGTGAAATGTTATGGAAGCATTTATGAGGAGGTTTGGGGGTATTTGGAAGGTAATTGGGTTTGAAATGTATATATGTTTATATACTGGTTTGTTTATTGAAAATTTATTTATTGTGTAAGCTTATGTGCTCCTTGTAAAAGATGTGACCAGAACAATCCTTTTACTGGCAAGATCCACTGTCGTAATGAGGCATGAAGAAACCATTTTGGTTCTCCCTCGATCAATTCCTCCGTGGTATACAGACACAACGATCCTGTCTGAACTCATTTCCAAAAGTGTCAACATCAAAGTTGATGAGTTTATGTCAGAACTTCGTAAGCGACGGTCTTCTTTGACAACTATTTTGTGGCGAAGATCGCCTAAAGGTGATAGATGATTTCACATCATTATCCCTTTGATCTCGTTGATCCTCTCCCTTAGAGGCTGAAAGCTTACTGGGTCTTACACTAGTTTAGGGAGAACGTGCTTAAGATGAATTAGTGTGTCACGCAAGATCTGAAAGTTTGATCCTATCTCTTATCTGTAACAAGAAGATTGGCGGTAAACTGATAAAATAGTGACTCATACATATGAAATTTTGAAGATAAATTATCGTGTACTGAATATCAAAGTGCTCTAAACAGCGACCGAAAAAAAAATCATCAGCTAAAGTTGAGAAACAGCGAGCCCATCCGTTAAAATCTGGTGGTAGCGACTATCAACTCGCTTCATCAGATAACAAAGATAACAGAGATAACAGAGGTACATATACACGATACTGATCTCTAAGACATCCCTGAGAATCTTGATTTCAAAAGGGAAACCCACAAATCGTCGAGAATGGTCAATCAATGGGAACAAAACCCTAAGGTGAAATAACCGTTTATAGTCTCAGCCCTACGATTTTTTTAATTGGGTTGGTAAGAAAAAAAATGGAAGAATTTTACTGTAGCAGTAGTAGAAAGTAACAACAATAGACGAATCTTGTGACAGTCATGTCTTCTTTACTCGACTGTCATCAAATGGGGGAACTATAAGGAATGGATTTTTCAGTAATGCCGCTGATTTTTGTGAGCAAAAAAAAATTTTAACATCTGTTTTGTAATGCCCAGTACATTTGCTCGTTTAGGCGATGCCTTGCAAAAAAAAACATGGGATACCGTTGAAACTGCCCTTCTAATAAATATCAGATAGATACAAGATGTATTCGCTGGTTGTGACAAATCGATGGTAGCCAGTCAACAGTGATATCTCTGTGTCTCTGTGTCTCTGTGTCTCTAACTATATTGCCAAACTCAATGCTCAGTTGTTGTTAATTCCGTGGAAAGAAGCAATCCAGAGCTCAGCTCATCTCCGGCGCAGCAGCAGCAGCAGAGCCAGTTGCAGCAGACAGAGCGAGAGAAAAAAGTAAAAAGTAAACGGCAATGAGAGAAACAGAAAAAGAAATGGGAAATGTTGTGTGACAAAAGCTGTCCGCTGTGTGGTATTATTATTATTATTAAAGAGATGTTACTCATTTCCCCTTATCGTTACGATGCGAACAATTCACGGAATAAAAAGAAACAAGTGGTGACACTCACTGACACCGAACTATTTGTAGGGAGAATTTTTTAAGATTTTTCATCTTGATCATGATCACCTTTCATATATATGATTCATATTCTTCTGTAATACCATTTAGTTTAACATTCAATTAAAATCATATATATAAAAATCTGTATTCAAAAATGAATGATATAGAAATGAACTCGTTTGGAGAAGCCTCCAAAGAGAGTGAAAAAGCTGTGATAGAGTCAACTTCTAAAGATTTCGAAAATGATTCCTTTACAGGCTCAGGTGTTGGAGAAGTTAAATATACAGAGGTTAAGAGAGAATTGAAACCAAGACAAGTATCCATGATTGCCCTTGGTGGTACCATCGGAACTGGTTTGTTCATCGGTATCGCAACACCATTGATGGATGCCGGTCCTGTCAATGCCTTGGTGCTGTATTTATTCATGGGTTCATTGGTTTATTGTCTTACTCAATCATTAGCAGAGATGGCTACTTTCTTACCAATCACTGGTTCTTTTGCTCAATTTAACGCAAGATTTTTAAGTCCTGCCTTGGGTGCTGCTAACGGTTGGTTATATTGGTTTTCATGGGCAATTACATTTGCCATTGAATTATCAGTTGTCGGTCAAATTATTGAATATTGGACTGATGCCGTTCCATTAGGTGCTTGGATCGGTATCTTTTACGTCATATTAACAGTGGCTAATTTTTTCCCAGTCAAATTTTATGGTGAAGTTGAATTTTGGATTGCAAGTATTAAGGTCATTGCCATAGTTGGTTTCATCATCTATGGTTTATGTATGGTTTGTGGAGCAGGTAAAACAGGAGCTGTTGGTTTCAGATACTGGAGACATCCAGGTCCTGTAGGAGATGGTGCTGGATTGGTATCGAATATCAATACGGATAGATTCTTAGGTTTTCTTAGTTCTTTGATCAATGCAGCTTTCACTTATCAAGGTTGTGAATTGATTGGTATCACCGCTGGTGAAACTCTGAACCCAAAGAAATCTGTTCCAAAAGCTGTTAATAAGGTCATTTTCAGAATTGCCTTATTTTATATCGGAAGTTTATTCTTCATCGGTTTATTAGTCCCATTCAATGATCCAAAGTTGACTTCCACTGACTCATACATCTCTTCTTCACCATTTTTACTTGCCATTGAAAACTCTGGAACTAAAGTATTGCCAAGTATTTTCAATGCCGTCATCTTGTGTACCATTATTTCCCTGGGTAATTCAAACGTTTACATCGGTTCAAGAACAGTTTACGCTCTTGCCCAATCAGGTGTCGCCCCAAAATTCTTTGCAAGAACAACTAAGAGAGGTGTTCCTTATGTTGGTGTCATATTCACATCTCTTTTCGGTTTATTGGCATTCATGGTTTTATCCAATGGTAGTAATACCGTCTTTGAATGGTTAGTCAACATTACAGCTGTTGCTGGATTAATCACTTGGGCTTTTATTTGTATCGCTCATATTAGATTTGTTCAAGTTCTCAAGAGTAGAGGAATGTCAAGAGATGATTTACCATTCAAACTGAGATTTTACCCATTCGGAGCTTATTACGCAGCAATTGCTATCATCATCATCACATTCATTCAAGGTTATGCTGTATTTTTCGATTTCAACGCTTCAGATTTCTTCACCAATTATATCTCTTTGATTTTGTTTTTTGTCTTGTGGATTGGTTTCCAAATCTATTTCAGAGGTCCACTCTTATTCTCCAAAGATATGGTTGACATCGATACTGGAAGAAGAGAAATTGATGATGAAGTTTGGGAAGATCCTACAAACATGAATCTTTGGGAAAAATTCTGGAATGTTGTTGCTTGATTTTTTTTTGCCTTTTGTAAATTGTGTTGAATATTTTGCTGTTGTGTTTTTTATGTGTGTGTTTTCTGTACCGGGTGCTTGTTATTTTTATTGTATTTGTTTATTGTATTATCAGTTCATGTTAGATATTGTGACCTACTTGAATTTCTACCGTTTCGCTGTGCATGTTTTTATTTAGTTGCTGTCTTTTTTGTCATCAAATAAAGCTTATCGTATTACATTTTTCGTAATTCTCTTCTGTAATAAATAGTGAGAGAAACATATCTGAGACTTACAGAAAAAGGGGAAGAACAGCAGATTACAACTGATAATCAGATTTTTCAATTTCCCATATTTCGCGGCTAAAACAATCATCCTATAATCTCACCGTACAATAGCTATTGTTCATTTTTGTATTTCAGGCTCTTTCATTATTTAGTTTGCTTGTAATCAAAGATGATCAATGATATACTTTAAAGTACTTTTTACGATACCTCTTTGAAGCCAACCTGCGCCGAAATTTTTCGTCCCAATTTGAATCGATGTCCCCTTTGTATCTACTAGTAGCTCAGATGGAGGCCAGCCCAGTTTAACATTGCCTTCATACACAATTGGAATTGTCTTGTGTAGTCCTCTAACAAATGAACCCATCCACCATGTATATTTCAAGCTTCCATGAGAGAAACTTTGTACGTTATGAAATGATGAAAAGAACCTGAGGTAAATCTCGTTTCTCAGGGAGTTCTTGGATCAATGTCTTCTCAAAAGTATCTTATCGAATTGCAGTTGAAAAGTCGATTGTACTTACTTTTTTGCAAAATTGATTTCTTTCTTATATTTTACCTTCAATGAATACTACTGACAACATCAGTCACTAAATACTACTATAGAGTCGAAATACTCCATCACGAATCCATTAAATACTCACCATCTCCATGGCTATATCATTTCTTGAAATCTCCTACAACCCCTATGTCGAAAAAAGGGGATCTCAGACTGAAATTAGTAATTTGCTGATCAGTGGTGTACCTTATTGCATTCAGAACCAACGTGATAAACTGGAGATTGACATTACTTGATGCAAAAGACTCTTGATTTTGAAGGTGAAGTCATTTCAGCTTGCGATTGAAGATTGGTAGTCAAATTTTTCTATCAATATATAATAATTATATAGCACTTTTTTTTTATATCCTTTTCTCTTTTACCAGAAATGTTATTAAAAAGTATCCATCAGCTAACAGATGCGTAAGCTATAACTCTCATCATTATATTAACAAGAGGATTTTTGAAGCCAACATCGTTAAGAGAAATAATTAATCACAAAGATTTGAGTGATGTAAAGGAATTTAGTGGAATGTTCGTTCGAATCAAATACGTTACAATTTAATCTCACAAAAAGGTTGAATGACATTCAATAAAAAGGACCTGCACCTACGTTCAACCTGCTATACAAGGACATTTTCGCTCGTTCGAGGAACCATAAGTCTCCAAAAATTCTGATAAGTTTGTATATAAGTAAATCGTAAACAAGACGATGAACAACTAGAATCAGTTCATAGATGTATAGTTGACTTCGCAAAAAAGAAATTAAAAGTTAGCATTTGGATATTGACCATTGTAAGAATTAATGGAAAGAGCTATTCAAATCAAATCGAAGAATTGACACTGATGAAAAAAAATTTAAATTGTAATCAAGGTCTAGCAGCTTTATTTTCAACAGGAGTACAATAGCCAAAAAAAAAAATCGTAGGAAATTACTCTAAAAGCCTTCTACCCGCTGAAAAAAACTACCGAATACGAGAATTAGAACTATTAGCCATTATTACAATTTTAAAGCACTAGGACTATATTTTGTGATGTCACCTACTTTAAATAAGTAACGTTGGTGTTAATGAAATACAAAAAAAGTTAAACAGAAGGTCGTACCCGGATTCGAACCGGGGTCATCCGGATCAAAACCGAAGGTGATAACCACTACACTATACAACCTGTTATTGACAAAAAAAATTCTCGGTGTAAATAAAGCGCTGAGAATTGTCTTCCACTTTGGGCGAAATTGATATGTATAGACGACTTTTAGTCTCTTTAGATAGCTTCTCATTTACATGCGGGTTACTCCTCTATAAAGAGGTGAAACTCTTGATAGAAGATAGTTTTAATGATATTGAGCCCTTAAGCTTGTAAGTGGTATATTCACAACACCACTAATAAAGTTAATCAAGAGAGATGCTGTTAAAAAGGAATTTAGATCATGCGATTTATATTTACATATTAGTTGAACAGGAATTATTATCAGTCGTAACTATAAATTTAACCATTCATATCTTAAAACTTCTTTCTAGCTTTGAATTTTTGTTGCGGCTTTCTTTGTGGTTTGGATATTCTTCCATTTTGAACTTTCTTTTCAGTGAATTTGGTTTCTCCATCGCTCATATCATCATCATCCTCTTGTCTTTGCTTTTTATATTTCAACTTGTTCTTTTGTCCTCTTACTGGTCCGTTCTTAACAGCTTCGATATATGCATTAATTCCTGATTCTTTACCCAGCAATGGATCTTCGTCTTCATTCTCCTTGATGATTAATTTACCATTTGAAGTTTTGAAATTTTGCTTGGAGTTTGATTTGGTGAATTTCTTTGGTTTGGATGATGTAATTTGTGACAATTGTTGACGATCCAACAAATTCAATGGGGTGTCTTTTGATTCTCTGATATATTGCTTTGAAGTTTTCTTTGTATCTTTATCTTCAACTTCTTCGTCTTCTTCATCAGATTCAGAATCATATATAGCCTCTTCATAAGCTGAGGTGAAAGTGTTTTGCTTTCTTCCCTCAGTGGCAGTCTCTTCCAGTTGCTTTCTCTTTGCTCTTTGCTTAGATTTCTTGATATTAACTATCAATTTCTTATCATCCTCAGGAATGTTTGCTTCAATGATATCGTAACCAAATTTTCTTATCATTCTTTCAATGATGTGCTTTATCTTAGATTTGAAATGTCCTTTGTGTTCATGAGACCAAACCATCAATTTTTCCAACAAGTCCTTGATATTTGGTAAAATTAAAGATTCAGGCAATGATAAGATTGCAACTTTAACAAACCCAATTGCCGCCTTGACAATTTCTCTATTTCTTTGAGTCAAAAACAATTCAATAAATTGGTACATCTCTAACAATTGAGCATCGTCCATCTTAGCGTGGAACTCATAGAAAAGACAACTGAAACAAGTGATAGTGGCACTAATCATATGTGGGGTGGCGCCTGCTAAACCTGGAGAACAAATCTCAAAGAATTTTTGCAAAGAAGCTTCACTTGGTTCAGCACCTTCCATACCTGGAATTTTCGAGTTTTCAATAACACCACCTTGTAACATTCTATTACCCATTTCAATCAAAATCTCATAAGACAAATTTCTTGTCTTTTCATTGACAACTTTAGTCGAAAGTATGATCTCACTTACCAAACATGGAATCAAATACAAATCACTGGATGGAATAACCTTGATGATAGCTAATATACATGATAATCTTGAAGATTTTGCAGGTCCCAAACAAGTTTCAGAAGATTCAATCAAAAGTTTCTCAATGTCTCCAATGAATTTCAAAATGGCATCTTTACCACCTTCCACTTCATTCAATCTAGTCAAAATTCTATATGATCTTTTTTGAACTAATGCGTCTTCATTGGAAACTGTTTGGTTGAAAATGTTAAACAATGCCAAATATGATGATTCTGGAACATATTTTGTCATACCAACTATTAAATCCATCAAAGTTACACTCAACTTGTTCTTTTCTTCAGATTGTTTTTGCAAAGAATCGTTTAACAAACCACAAACTTTATTGAACGTGGTCTCCATTTCATCTTTTGGAATAATTTGTAAATAAAGGTCAATTGTTTCCATAATAAAACCACGAGATTCAGGTATAGTGGAAGTGAAGACATTGAACAAAACGCTCAAGATTTTTGAACTTTTTGTTTGTAAATAGGCAATAGATTCTTCAGCTTGTGCTTTTGGAAAATTTTGCAACTTCATAGCATCTTGTTCATTATTAATATATGACAAATTACTTTCAACCAAATTTTTCAAAGCATTACAGATGGTGACTCTCAATTCAACTTTTGAATATAACAAGTCACTTAATTCCATAGCGAATTGATCATCAAAAGATTCCTTGACATCTTGGGCTAAATAACAAAATTTTGGCAACAATGACCAGATTTGGTCAACAATTGTTTCAAAAATTTTCAAAATAACAGTGTTCTTACTAGGAGTCTTTGACAACTTTTCTGTATAAAATGTCAAGAGTGGGACAAATTGTTCTTTGAAAAGAGAAATCTTGGAGTTTGTGATGTTATCCCTCAAAATAGGTAACATCCAAGCTCTACCACCGGTAGTCTTGTCCAAGTTCAAAGGAATAATACTCAAGACAACTTCTGGTCCCAATACATGAACAGCAGAACCAATTACCAGTTCCAGTTCTTCTTTATAATCTTGTTGTTCGTTGGATCTCCATTCACCAACAGTTTCCAAAGATTGCAAAAAATCTGGGTTTGATCTTGTTTGGAATTTCTTGAAAATAACGTTCAATACTTCCAAGATGTCCTTGAAACAATGTGAGTATTTCAAAGACAACAAATCATTGTTAAAAATTTCTGAGATTTCTGTGATAACGTCATCAACTTTTTCATAAGTATCAGCTGGAACCAGTGGAGGTGCTAACAACATTTCATCACTGATTGCATCCACCAAAATTGCAATAAAACATTGAGAAACACTAACCGTAATGTTTGAGACTTCACTGGTGAAGAACTGTTTCAAAGTGGATAATATTGATGGAATCTTGATCAAACATTTCATTGGTTCAACTTTAGAGTATGCGATAACACCTTTGGCAACAACAGCTAACCATGATGCAGCAAGATTCAGATCATTGACTGATGGTTTCAAATCAAAGATTATATTTAAAACACCGAGGAATTTTTCATTTTGTAATTCATTGGTCATTGAAGCAAATAATGATTCAAAACATTGGAAAGACGAAGAGACTAAAAATTGGTCATTTGTCTTTGAGATTTCCAACAACAAGTCACATAAAGCTTCTATTTGCAGTTGTGGCCATGCATTTGCAGTCGTTATGCTGTTTATCAATTGTAAATTATGTATAATCTTTGAGTTGACATCTTGATCTTTTTTATTTTTTTGCTTTTGTTCTGATAACAAAATAACTGCCTTTAAAGCATATTCTCCACACATTGAAGAAGCTACATGCTCCACTGATGGGCTTGGAGGTGGATTCAACAATATGTTATGTATGGCTTCTTGTGCTCTCTTCCTTACTTTTGGTCTTGGATCTACTGAAAATTCCAATAAACCAATCAAACCTCTATTTGGTGATATACTCATGGTGGTATTGGTCCATGAAGCATGATCTTGAGCCAACAATAACGCTTCAAGACACCCGATACATGATTTGACTAATGGGGCATCAGATCTATCATCAGTAAGAACTGGAGCAATTCTTGTCAATATATCTGCGAATTTTGATTTTAAAAGTTGTTTTGGTGTGAATGGGAAGATCAAGTCTAAAAAGTACAATACTGGGACCAACAACTCAAAATTCAAGTTACCACCCTGTACCGATTGGTCCAACAACAGGAGAAACGATAACAAATATGTGATATTAGTTCTTTCATTCTTCTGTTCATCGATGTTCTCTTCAACAGCTGATAAGATAATCAGTAGCTGTTTTTGATTCTCCAACTTTGAGTTGATTTGAGATCTCACTCTGTTCAACTTTTCTTCCAAGTCGACATCAAAAGATGGTGTCTCAATGGCATCAACAGCAACAGACATGATATGATGATGAAGATACTAGTGATATGATATCCAGATGTGTGATATTGTATAGAAAATTTTTATATTGAAAACTGAAAATTTTTTTTTTCCAAATTTTTTTTTTATTTTCATTTTTTATTTGATTTTTGCCAATTCTGTGCGCAGACAGGCGATGAGCTATCTCTTTGCCATGGAAAGTCTATGTAATTATCATGATTGCAATACTTATATGGCACAATTGCGACTGAAATCATAATTATCAAGGATATCAAAGAATGCGGTTCTCGGTTTGTGGCAGAAGTACCTAATGCGTAGTATAAAATGATCAAGTGTACAGGTAAATGCTCCTTTTAAAAGATAGATATGTAGACAATTGAATTCTAGTGATTCAATCTTCAAATACCTTTGTGAGCGAGAACAGTGATAATGCTCTCCGTCCCGGATCACTTTCGCTAGGCAAATCGTTAACGGTCCAAAAGACAATTATGTTATCTAATCATACCGCTCTTTCAATCAACTATATCTGCTAAAGTAGTAAAAAGGGAATACGCGTCAAAAATAATGTTTTTTGTGGAAATTTTCTGAAGGTAAAATATGAAAAGATAATTGTATTGGATCGGAATCCCAAATCATGACAGTGGAAACATATGTGATAGACGATGACGAAGGTGCTAGCGGAGAGCAAGCTCAACAGATAGAAGACGAGACAAACATAGATCAAGAAAGATACTTCATATGGAAGAAAAATGCACCAATTCTTTATGATCATTTGCAAACTACATCATTGTTATGGCCATCATTAACGGTGCAATTCTTCCCCGACGTTGAGATGAATTCAAATTTCAACAAGTACCGGTTGCTAACGGGGACGTTCACATCACAACAATCCACAGAGTATATAACAATAAACGATGTGAAGGTGAAAAATAAATTTGATATCAACCCAAATCACTACGATCCTGATAAGCAAGAAATTATAGACAATTCCAATTCTCAATTCAAAAGCACAATTTTACAAAAGATACACCACGATGGAGAAGTAAACAAGGCACGTTATATGCCACAAAACCCTGATTTGATTGGTACAATCAGTGGTAATGGTTCTGTATCATTATTTGATAGGACGAAGCATCCTTCTCTGCCTTCTACGCATTTTAAAAGTGAGATGTCATTGGATTATCATAAACAAGATGGATTTGGATTGAGTTGGAATGTTAATAAGGAAGGAGAGTTATTAACGGGGGCTTCAGATGGATTAATTTGCCTATATGATATAACGAAATGGAGTCAAAATGAAACTTTAAATCCAAAAGTATTTGTAGCTCATGATAATGGTGTTAATGATTTAAAATTTATTTTCCAAAACGATTCCACTTTCGGGTCAGTTGGTGAGGATGAGCATGTCAAGATATGGGATAAGAGGAAAGATCAGGCGAATATATTGTCTACAAAATTATCAACCCCTATAAATTCAATAGCGCCAAATCCATTGAATCAATTTATCGTTGCCGTTGGTGACAATGAAGGTAACATTGAAGTTTTCGATATGAGAACTTTTGATAGTCCAATCTTCACTAAGCATAGATCACATCACCATGATTTACCCGTATCGTGCCTTGAATGGAATTTCCAAAATGGGTCAATTCTTGCCTCTGGATCAGAAGATAAAACGGTAAAGATATGGGATATGGCTAAACTGAATGATGATAAAGACGATGGATTGATATTTGTCCATGGTGGTCATTTGTTCGGTGTCAATGATATAAGTTGGAATCCAAATGATGAGAAGATGTTGGCAAGTGTCAGCGATGATAATACTCTTCATGTATGGAAACCATCTATATAGGAAATTTTACAAAAAATAATTACTCAAATCAAATCATTACCTATGTACTAATATTTGTTATTCATATCTATATGTATATATTTACAAGCTCAGATCTTTCATTTCAAATCTCACCTGGAGCTAAATCCCTTCTTGGCTCTTCAACTTGTCCCACTGGGATTTTGGCACCAATCAATGGTGATGGCCATTCTGGATTAAGTAATCCTGCTTTTTTCAACAATCTGACAACTGGTGGAGTTGGCTGCAGACCGACACCGAGCCAATATTTGGTTTTATCGAAGTCTAATTTGATATCCTTGTATGGTTTAATACCTTTAGCAATTTCAACTGGTGATAATGGTATTGGGATTGGGTTATATGTTCCTATGACTTCTATAGGTTTCTTATCACGAGCTTTTTCAGCTTGAATCACCACTATGTTATATACAGGCTGACGTTTTCTTCCAAATCTTGCCAATCTTATTCTGACACTTCCTCTCATCTTGAAATAATGCTTATGATGTTTTTACGATTTTTGAAGTCTGTTCTATTTCTCTTTGTGATGAACAAAATTTGTGAAGAAAAAAAATTGAAACAGAAAAAAATCGCCTGTCCGAATTGGGATGGTTTTGCACTTTGTGACACTACTGTTTCTCCAACTTCTCCAACTTAAAATGCGACGTTGTATGATGAAAGACAGAG